>JACEII010000072.1:3466074-3516271 GCA_014332785.1 Antheraea mylitta | reverse complement strand
GTTTTTTTTTTTTTTTTTTTTTTTTTTTTTTTTTTCGAAATGTCTACGCTATTGTCACAGCGACGTCTTAACAGCTTCAACGGACTACTAAGGCGAGCGCTTAAGGCACTCAGCCGATTTTATTTTGGCAACCAGCTCAAGGGTGCACGGCACACCTCGGCTTAGCTGTTGCCTGTTGCATGCAAAATCGCGACCTATCTTAGCTAACCTAGCTAACTATTCATATATGTATGAGTTGCTGAAACGTATATGTGTACCAAGCATACACGCCTCAACAACTCCTCCATATATTTATTATCGGAAAATTGAGAGTTTTTCAGTTCGATAAGGGAAAAAAGTAAACCCTTCCACTTTCATGTGTAAGCGTGTAGGCGTGCACGTGTGTGGGGGTGATCGTGTAGTGTTGTAGCAGTGATGTATATTTGTGTGTCACCGTATCGCGGAAGCAACGCATTCAAGGGCTCCCTACCGAGGGATCGAACCTAGGCTTGAGCCGCTGCCGTGGGAGGTCTAATCGGGTGTGCGGGAGCGAAATTAACCCCCAGACCACGGCAGCGTGATCTGTGGTTACGCGGGCGTGGACGTGAGCACGCTCTGTTTCGAGGGACAGGCTGGTACTGATCGTTCGCTGACGTGATTAAATCAGGAGGGTCGGTAAAAATGCATCGCGGACGTCTTTTATAACGCGCAGCGTTAGGTACGGGTTCATAGTTTGCGGCGGATACCACTAATGGACTGGGATGATTCGCGGCTTTTTCAAAATAGCTAATCGTAAGTGATTTTACGTACGCCCAGATAGAAGGGATCTCTAGGTCTCTATGGAGATCGACTCTCCGAATGTACCACGGAGCACCGGTCACTACGTAAAACACGATTTTGGAGAACCTGCAGCTTATGAAAGTTATCTTTGGACATATGCGCAAAAACGGGGCAGCTATATGTCATCACGGGACGAATACATGTCTTATATAAAGTGAGCTTGTGTCTGAGGGACATCTTACTCTTATGACAAAGCAACGGATGGAGGCGACCCAAGACCATAGCGGCTTTGTTTCGCACTCTGTCTATATGTGAATTGAACTTTAAATGTTTATCTAATGTGACACCGAGATATTTGACCTCTTCAGCCCAAGGGATATCGATTCCGTACAGCCTGATGGGCTCAAATTTATTAACGCGTTTCGAGGGATCGAAGAGTATTGCGGCACTCTTATCGGGATTAACTTCTATGCGCCATCGACGAAACCATTCACCGAGAGTATGAACGGCTTTTTCAATGCGCTTCCTAAGAAAGTCCGACCGCCAGCCGGAAGTGTAAATAACGGTATCGTCAGCGTAACAACCTACCTCGACCCCCCGAGACCGAGGTAGGTCACTGATGAACAGATTGAAGAGCGAGGGCGCGAGTATGGAGCCCTGTGGCACACCTGAGCGTATCGGGTGGGGCAGAGATAGTTCACCATCCACTCTGAAGCGGAATGTCCTATCAGTGAGATAATCGAGGATAATATGAATTAACCTATCGGGTACGCGAGATTTACATAATTTATGGATGAGCCCTCTGTGCCAGACCTTATCGAAGGCCTTGGCGATATCGAAGAAGACTGCAATTGTGCGTTTCGGTTTACGTTTCGGATCGGCGTTAAATTTAGAGAAAATGTACTCCGTGAGGCGGTGTACTTGATTCGTGCAAGAGTTTTCGGCGCGAAATCCGAACTGCTGAGGTGGTATTAATTTTAAACCTGTAATCGAGACCTGAAGACGGTTCAGAAGGAGCCGCTCGTAAAGTTTTCCTAAGGTATCTAACAGACTAATGGGGCGATAGCTAACGGGAAGCGTAGCTTTCTTGCTGGGCTTGTGAATACCTATCACTACGGCCTTTTTCCAGACGGCTGGAAAGTGACCCTGGGACATGGCCGCATTGAAGACGCAGACCAATAGAGCTATGATGCGATCAGGAAGGAGTTTCAGAACCTCGTTCCTGATCCCATCGGGACCTGGGGACTTCCTAGGCTTGAGACGCTTGATGGCGGCCGAAACTTCGTCAAACGTTATCGGGGTTAGGGTATCCGCCGAGGAGACACGAGTGCATGCTCTACGGCTGTTTCGATAGACTCTATGATGGAAGGGTCAGTGTTATCAGTGTTTGGCGAACACTGTTTCTCTAAGCTTGCGGCAAGGCATTCCGCTTTATCTATGCTATCGAACGCGGGAGGCAACCCGGGGCCTCTGTCGAGAGGAGGCATTGGAGTGACCATATCTGATTTGAGAGTTCGCGCTAGAGTCCAGTACGACAGGTGAGACGGCTGGAGACCCTCCAGGAGTCTATCCCACCTGTCGCCCCGGATCTCAGAAATACGAGACTTGACTGTTTTTCGTAACAAACGTAAACGATTGCGATTCTCTACAGACGGGTAAGCGTCGTAGGCTCGAGTCGCGGCGTTCTTTTCCGTGATCAATGCTCTCACGTCGTCAGGGAGTATAAAACGGCGATCGTTCGCCGCTTGTACCTCTTTCGAGGTCACCCTGACGGCGGTCTGGAGATAATCAACCAGGGAATCGATGGCCGAATCCGCGTCAGCTTTAGACACTAATACGTCCGGAATCCTGTCTAAACTATCAGACGACGGATTTTCTTTAAAATATTGAACGAGTTTCGCATAATCAGCCACCCTAACCGACGGCGGGGTGAAGTCTGAATTGTGACCTAACTGTAATACAACCGGGCGATGATCTGAATCAAGTTCGTGTACGACTTGTATGAGTCGTACAGGAAGCGTGATATTTTTTAAGAGAGCTATATCTAATACTGTGGGTCGGCAATGATCTTGATAGTGCGTGGCTTCCAGAGGGGCTATGACGTCAAAAGCGAGAACCCTACCTAGTTCATCGAGTATTCTCCCGTTACGAGAGGTACACGGACTATTCCAGATAACGTTCCCGCTATTGAGGTCCCCCGCTATAATAACTGAATCTCCTAAATTAAGTAGCGCCTGCAAATCGGATCTTAGCAATTCTTTGTTTGGTGGCAAATACGCGGAAACTAAAATAATATTCGAGTGACCGGTCATACCTAATTTACACACTGACACTTCCATATTGGTTAGCGCGGGTGAATCTAACGGCATGCAGTACAACGAACGCCTAAAATAGATTAACGTGCCACCCCCGCGGGTGACACGGTCGTTCCTGACTATACAGTAATTCGCGATTCCCGGATTACGCATACTCGGTTTTAACATCGTTTCCTGGATGAGGAAAACGTCAATCTGTCTATCGCGCAAAAAGTTAGCTACTAGATCGCGCTGTGACCGAAGGGATCTCGCATTGAAAAACGAGAGACATAGACCGCGTGGTTTTACTTTATTAAGACTCGTGAATTTTAAGACTTATTTAAAAGAGGGTGACCGGGCGATGCGCTGAATGGTGGCTCCGATAGCCGGGAAGCGCGCTAGAGCAGTGAGGAGACCTAGCTCCTCTTCTACCTCTACGATGGCGTAGAAGGCGAGAACCTCCTTCATGTCGTGTTCACGGAGTAAATGCTTCATCCAGTCGAATTTACTCGAGAGAGAGGATGATGAAGCATACGCCGCCTGGGGCAGCGGCGCCTGAGGCTTAGAAGAAGCCTGAGGTTGAGGTCGGGGTGCCCAGGGGGCCATAGGGGCCCGCCCGGGTTGAGCCGCGCGCGGCACAGAGGGTGGCGAGCGCGGTGAGGTCATGGGCGCGGGCGCTACCGGGGCCCGGGAGGCGCCCGGCAGGCCCCGGAAGGCCTCCATGGACATGAGAGGTGGAGGCGCAGGACGGGCGGCGGCTACAGGTGCCCTGGGCGCCTGCCTCGCCTGACGGGGGCGCTGTGTGCGCGGCGCGCGGGGACAGCCGCGATAATTCGCGGGGTGACCCGCGTTACCGCAGAGCACACAGCTGGGAGGATCGGGAGTGCCAGGAGTGCGCGCGCACTCCTTCGTGGCGTGGTCTCCCAGGCACTTGACGCACCTGGGGCGGAGGTGGCAATTCCTCGCCGAGTGACCATAACACTGGCAGTTATGGCACTGCGACGGGGTATGGGTCTTGCGTGGGGGCTCAACGGTGATGCCGTTTAGATCGCAGACCGATGTGAGGTTAAAGATTGCCTTGCCCTCCTGCGAGCGGTCGAGGAGGACTAAGACCATGTTGTACGGGGCGCGGGTGCGTGGATGGTACATCCGATGTACCCCACGCACGGGGAAATTCTTCTCCTTAAGGGAGAGGGTGACGTCATCGACCGAGATCTCGGCCGGGACGCGGCGAAGCACTACGCGGAGGAGGCGTTCCTCCTCGAGTGCAAAAGTGAAATAGGCTAACTTTGATTCTCTAAGGAATTTTGTTAGCGCACGATGGTCGGTAGAGGTGGGACATTTAACTTGAATGCCCGCCGGAGTACTCAGGGCGGACGTATAGTTAATTTCACGTGTCTTAAGTCGATTCGAGATACAAGTCCACTGGGACTTGTCTTGGATCGTGACAGGAGGCGGGGGGCGCTGTTTCCTAACTGTGGAGGAACCCGTAGGTTGGGAAGGAGCGACAGAGACAGAGCTAGGTCCGCCCACGCGTGGTTTAGAGACTGACGGTGTAGTCGGTGCTGGCACCCGGGTGCCATTTATATTAACTAACTTTTCGGGGGGTGTGGAACCCGAGTCAGAATCTGACGAACGCGAACCGCGGCGTCTAATGTAAGTGACGGTTTTATAACCGTCATTATCTATGTTTTGCGCTGAAGGCACGGAAATCGCGGGCGCGTTATCGGTCGCAGGCGGCTCGGTGGACGCCGCTACATCGAGCTCCATCTCGGAGCCGGCCTCCGAGCTGGAGCTCGGTATTGGGGCCTCTATTAGGCCTCTATCTCGGACGTCAGACGGAAATTGCGACAAGAGAGTCGCGTAAGAATTTGCAGTTGCCACACGGGGCACGTACTGCGTAGTTTCGCCGAATAACGCTACATAGTTATCGAAACTAGCAACGATATCCGCGTTTGGGCCCTGTCGTAGGAGAAAATCTCTAAAATGAGCTGCCTGTTCCATGTTGATGACCTAAGGGAGGAGTGGGCGCCCCGAACCAACCTCCCTGCCTGAAGGGCAGGGGGGCATGCCAAACGGTAAGCTACGGGACTATCCACTTATGTAATATATATACAAGTAAATAAAATATGTAAATAGAAAACAAATAAGTAAATAGATAGTTAATTAAATAAATAATTGAATAGTAAATAAATGTATAAAGGAATTACTAAAGAGCTACTACGTAAATGAATAGATAAACAACTGAGTAAACAAATTATTATACTAAGAATTAAATAAAGCAATAAATAAATACAATGGAAAGGTCTCACTCAATTTCTGGGAAAAAATGCAGGTGTGCGTGCACGTGTGCCCGATCGGAACAATGACGAACACTCCCGAAGTAATAACAGACGTCACTAAATCACGAGTATCGAAATCGAAACGCGCAGCACAAGGGACAACCGCTCACGTTGAGCGCCCGATCGGAACTCCCAGTTATGTTATGTGATGTTATAATATGAAGAACAGGCGAACTAAGCTCGTTTTTGTAAATGGAAACATGGATGCTGAAAATTCCATTGAGGATATTCTCAGACCTTATGTCTACCTATTTGCACAAACCTTTGGCCCCGATTTTAGGTTAATGCATGACAATGAGGGTTCACATACAGCTCGGCGAACCAGTGAATATTTTGCAACGGAGAACATCCGTGTATTGCGCTGGCCTGCACAATCACCAAATCTCAACCCCATCAAGCACGCATGGGACATGCTCCAGAGACGTGTTTTGAAGGAATTGGACGGAGCAACAACAACCCAACGGCTGAAAGATTTGCTACAATTCTATTGGGAGCGAATACCGCAAGATGACATAAACAGTCTCATTAATTCAATGAATAATCGTTGCCGACAAGTTCTGAATAGCAGAGGAGACCATACTTTGTATTAAATTGTTCTATTCTTTCACAATAAATACATTTTCTTTAGAAATTTCATTTTGTAAAAAAAAGTTTAGTTTCTTATGTATCTTAGTTTCTACAGTATATTCTAATATTGTTAATTTCTGTTATTAACAGAACTTATAAAGACAACAGCTGTTATTTTTACATCATAGAACCCTAAAGATATTATTTTAAAAATAAAATACAACGTTATAATGTGAAGAACCATCCTAAAATTTAATTTAGTACATGTTGCTTAGACTTTTTTGATGAGTGTATATATAGATATCTATAATATATATTATAGATACTAGTAATATTGAGGTTGACGTTGACAGAATTGTAAAAGACAAATTAATGAAAAAGTGAATAATAAAATAATGATTCCTATTATACTTTTATTTTATTTTTTATAAGTATTTTGCGGCCCCCCAATGTACTTAGTCATTTTTGTCAGCCTTGAGTCCCATCTAGTTTGGAAAGCCCTGCCCTGAAACTAAGGGCTTATGATATTTTAAAAAATATTGGATATTCGATGGTAAGAGTTTTCGTTCGGAGTTCGGAGTTTGATACATAAAAAAAATTGAGCCATCACGGGACGCCTGGCAGATATGAAACATCGAAATTGTGTTGTAAAAGTTATATGCACAAAATAACAGATTACTACAGGAATCAGCTATGGCATAATGAAAAGATAAAGCATTACCAATTTGTTCCACAAAATAATGTCTGTTTAATTCTTTTATTACATAAATATTCTTTTTCATTAAATATAAAATACGAAAATTCGACTAGGCACAAGCACGGTGTGTTTTGCGGCATTTATCAAAGGGCACTAGGTAGTCCGCGCGTGCGCGTGTAACACTAGTAGAACGAGTGGCCGACAAAACAATTTGAAACTTAAATTTTTACAAATAGTTTCACATCAAAAATATCAATAGTTCAATATATCGACTTTATTAAAAGAAACGAAATTCACATTAACAATAATTTACAGTTTATTCCTGTATATTTGTTAGACAATTGCTACTATAAATAATGTTCCAAATTGTTAAATTACAGTTCTAAGGGCCACTTGCATAAACATTATTAAAACATATTGTTCTTAAATGTTGTAATTATTGTTTTATCTAATTATATATCAATAAAAATAAAAGGGTAAAAAATATAAGGGTTTTAAAAAAATTCGTTACTTTATATGTTCAGCTGTTTAATTACTACGATTACCATCACTAGCCTGCTCCAAATTCCGGTACCTTGGGTCATTGATACAAAACGACAGCGGAGTAGACAACACCATGAGGAATAGGATAAATGCAAGACGCCAGAAATCGTGAAAGGTTCCTGGGATCTCTTGTGATCTACGAATACCGTTGAAACTTAAGAGAAATACGTATAAAGTTATTATAAGACCAGTCATACTGTATGCATCTGAATGATTGGTTACGAAACGGATTACAAAAAACTGCACACGGCAGATATGCGTTTCTTGAGGTGAATGTGTGGTGTAACTGTCTGTTAAAATAAAAATGAATATATTTGATGAAGTGTGAAAATATCGTCAGTGACAGAGAAGTTGAGGACTAATGAGTTAACATGATATGGGCAAGGCATTAAAATAGATGAAAGACATGTATGTCGAAAAGTTTTAAGTATAAAGGTAGCCGGATATAGGACTAAATGAAGACCGAAAAAGGTATGGATAAAGTGTACGAAAAATGATAAGTTTACAAAATGTGTGAATACTGAGATGACTTCTGACAGAGGAGAGTGGAAAAAGAAAGCATGTTGTATCCACCCTTCCTAGGTGGCATAAGGGTAAGAAGATGATAATGTATACGATAAAAATATTGAAATAATTGTAGGGGTTGGAATGTTGTTGGCTGTGTTTAAGGATGATCGATATTAGAAAAACAATAATGTTGACATCAATGTTCTCATAGGCTTAAAAGTATCGATGTACGATAAACATCGAGAGCAAAACATCGATGTTTTGCTAGCAAATAAACTGTCTGTGAAAAACGTAAATTTATAGGGTGTTTTCCATATTGGCTATTCCGATGCTGGTACAGGAGTTGGCTAGCTTCGAAAAAAAATCTTACTGAAGCTGTCCGCTTTTTCTTTTCCCTTTAGGAAATGCAAAGAAATAACTATTTGTACGGCTTACTTCGATAATGTTGATTAGTATCATCTAGTGTAAAATAGTTAAATTTGATAATTATCTAGTCCCTAGCTAGTACATGCAATTTTAGATGAACCAAGAGAATATATGGACATTTCGATATTTTAATCTCATAACATCAATGTGTCGATGTCATCCAAATCAAAACATCGATGTTATTCAGCTAAACATCGACGTTTCTTCAACATCGACGAATATCGAACATCCCTAGCTGTCTATGGATGAGTGATGTATGGCTTTATTGGCTAATAGTAGTTTGTGGCTAATGGCTATAATATGTAATTTGCAAGGAATTTATAAGTAAGAAACTTATAAATTCCTTGGTTATCTGAGTATTTGTGGACTACATAATCTATAGACATCTGTGGTATTACATATTATATTGTAAAAAGGTTGTTAAAAGTGACGATAAATTGGCAAACAATCAAAATGATGGCTGGAAAAGGTAAATAATGATGTCTAATCTGTTCTAAAGAAAAATGTTTAGAATATAATAAAATTACATAGCACTCGTTCCATATCAAATCATGGATACAAAGACGAATATAACAAATAAAACATTTTGTAATTTCAGTTATGCCGGAGACAGAAGAGCAGAATAGAATAAGGTTTCAGGTGGAGCTTGAATTTGTGCAGTGTTTAGCAAACCCTAACTACATACATTGTGAGTATCTGGAGTGTTGAGAGGTGAGAGTCAAATAGAACTCTAATTGCTTATGATTATTTTTTTATATTACAACAAATCCTTACTAATTGTATAAATATTAAAGTGGGTTTCTCTGTTAGGCTTCTGATACCTTAAATACGTAACTGATTATAATGAAATTTTCCATACACATTGTCAAGGGTATACAAAAGGAAATAGGGTAAAGTTTATCCAAAAAAATGTTCTGTTCCAAGGTAGATCATATCTATGTAAATAGAACAAAACACAAAAAACTGTAAGAGGACCTCTGTTATGACCTCTGACCATGAGTTTGGTGGTTGGGACCTAGTTGAGTCCTAGGTGATGTTAATGTGGTGTCTGTTACACCTGAAGTATATTGGTTGCAATCAAGTTGGGTACAATGTTTGTGTCCAAATTTCCAATAATTTTAGACATTTATTAAAAGTATAAATATTAATGAAACTGTACAGTAGCACAGTAAGTGTACTTACTCTACTTTTTTGGTAATAAATAATATTTCCACTTTCACATAAATATAAGATGTTACTACATGAAATAAGTGGGTAGATTTATTTAACAACATACTTGTGATAACTATTGCTTCTAGTTCCCCTTGTGGTCCTGTAGATATTATCTATTCCTTGGTTACACTATTTTTTTTCTCAATGCAAGGTACTTTTCTTAAACCCTTTTTTAATTAATATGAGGAAATCACTTGTTATGTCTGACTCAGAGACCGTAATTGTTGGGATGGCAAGGGATCCTATTCGCTACTCTATCTTGTAGAGCCGCTTACCTATAGAGCGGTAGACTATGTACACACAAGCTGCCTTCCCACATCCGTTGGACCTGTGAAATAAGGAGATGGGCCCCCGGTCCATCCCTTTAGGTCCCGGTATGGTGAAAGGAGGAGGGCAAAGCGCTGCCTCCTCTCCCCGGTCTTTCGTTGGCGGAGAGGGCCACTTAGAGGGTCTATCTCGCGGAACCGCTCTCCCACCTCCTGCGAGATGACCTCCTCGCAGAAGGAGGCCAGTGATTGCCAAGCTTGTTCGCTGCCGAGCATGACTGAAACCAGCGATAAATCCCTTCCTAACGCCGCCACCAGAATATGGTTCTGTGCCTCCCAAAGAGCACACTCAGACAGACTAAGCTTCTTATGGTGTAGTCAACTGAGTTATGCTTTATAAATTTTGGCTTTTTCCTAAATTTGTCAGTATTTCTATTCTATACATATAGGAATATGATTTCTTGTATATTCTAAAGGTTTTAGTTTTTAGTTTACAATTTCACTTGATATGTATAACAACATGTGGTCTAGGCTAAGTTTAAAATATGTAGAACAACTTGTGGATTGGTGTTTGGTAACAGATTTTCAGCTTGGGGATAGTAGTAAACTAGGCTGGCATTAGAAATAGTCCTGTAATCATAGTGCTACACTAGGGCCTAAATATTGTTATTTTCTTTACTAAATATGTCCACTTCATTGCTGGTTAAATCTACATCAATTAATTTGGTGTTCGAACATGTTTGATTGAAGAAGACGTTAATCCATCCTTGAGTACTAAGGTGGATGCTACTTTGCACTTCCGCCTGGAACTGATTGACCACTACTATGTCTAAACGTGTTTAGCTCTGTCACGGAGCATCATCAGATCGATGTTGACTCTTCTGTTGCGAGTGCCCACTGTAAGTGCAAAGTAGCATCCACCTTAGTATTCAGAACATGTTTCCAAAAAACTATTATTTCTTTAATACATTATGTTATTTTACTTTTAGTTTTGGCTCAACGTGGATATTTAAAGGAACAGACATTTGTTAATTATCTGAAATACCTTCAGTATTGGAGAGAACCTGAGTATGCACGTTACCTCAAATATCCAATGTGTCTGCATTTTCTAGAGCTATTACAACATGAAGCTTTTAGAAGAGAGTGTGTTTCAGCACAGGTTTGGGCTCATTTTTTTATTAATATTATTGAGGTCAAGGTCCCCTTCCGGCTTTGAGAAGGCAGTAAAACTTCAATGGAACCGTATATTTTATATAGGCATACTTTACACTTTAATCTGTTGCGAAAGCCGGTGATTTGCATACATTTTTTCTTATATAAGTACACGATTACATACTTACAACTAGTACATTACTTATGTCCTAAGGATGCCGCCATTTACCATACACATTTACAATTTACATTAATTGACAATACATTTTACGTGGTGGTTCAGTACAATTTTCTTCAAATAATAAGAGTAATCGGTTTGGTGGTTAAATTCAAATATTGTTAATGATTACTTGAGTAATATACATAAGAACACATTGTTTACTCTTTATAAAACATTATGCCTCCAAGTTACACTACATAAACATTATATATTAATACATTCTGTTTCACCTGAGATGTTCTATGTACGAGACATTAAGCGACATAATTCTCATTAATACTACATAGAACACATTATCCTCGACATAAGAACTTTATTAATACATAAGACATTACAATAAACGACATAAGAATCTTTAATATTCCAAACATAATTACTTATCTACAATCAAACATACAAAACTTTACATGAGAAATTATGACTATTCATAATACTTAACGCTGTTAAGCCTCCCAAGACTTTTACGTCATAATGCCTGCTCTACCTAAGGTATTTTTATGTATTTTATATCATAAACATTACGAGGCTCAACTGTCTGTAACAAATATAGTAACAGTCATAATATGATCAGTAACATTGATTAATATCAAGCAAAGTTAGTTCTCTGTAGTAATCTGTTTATATATATTGCAACTCAGTGATGAGTATTTTTTGGTCAAGAATACAGGAAATCCTTCATAATTGTTGTGTCAATCGTGTGGTATTTGACTTATATTTTAGTTTAGTTTTCTCTATAAAATTGCTTATTAGTAGGCAGTTTATTTACACAAATAAATAGACTACTTTTTTTTTTTTTTACGTGGGGAAATCCCTTTTGGATGTCCACCCTCCCGGGGGAGAGGATGGGTTATGTCCTACTCGCACGGACTAAAACCCCACGGTGTACCGACAGACCGTGATGTTGGGGCGGCAAGGGATCGTTCTCTGCTATTCCCCTTGAATAGCCGCCCCAACGGTCCACCCGGCGGAAGGTTGCCGCCAGGCTCCTACCTATAGAGGGGCAGCTGGGTACACGCCAGCTGCCCCCCCTCGTCCGACGGACCTGTGCAATGAGGGGATGAGCCCCCCGACTACATCCCCTCAGGTCCGGCTACGGGGGCAGGAGGAGTTGGGCAAAGCGCCACCTCCTCCTGCCGGTCCTCTGATGGCGAAGATGGCCACTGAGAGGGTCCGCCTTGCGGGCCCTCTCCGCTGCCTCCTTTTGCGAAATGACTTCCTCGCAAAAGGAGGCCACTGCTCGCCACGCCTGTTCGCTGCCGAGCATGGACGAGACCACGCTCGGCAGCGACAAATCCTCTCCTACCACCGCCACCAGAGTGCGGCGCTCCACCTCCCACGCATCACACTCAGAGAGAGTGTGCTGCGCGGTATCTTCTTCAGCGCCGCACTCATTGCAGGCGGCGGTCGGCTCCCTGCGAGCGATCCGGTGCAGGTACAACCCGAAACAATCGTGTCCGGTCAGCACCTGCACCAGCCTGAACGACAGGGAGCCCCATCTCCTCCCAATCCATTCCCGCAGGACCGGGTGGACGGCGTCGACGGTGTGCCTCCCGAAGCGCGCGTCCGCCAGGTCCTGCATCCACCTCCCTATAGCCCCCTCCCGCAACTCCCGCCTTTTAACTTCTATCTCCGTGGGAGCCGGAGGCTTCCAACTACGCCTCCTCGACGCTGTGAATTCGTACACGGCGCTGAGCACCCCAGCTTCCAGCTCCCAGGGAAGGGAGCCGGCGAGCGTAAAGGCCGCCGCCGATGACACCGTCCGGTATGCCCGGATTGCCCTCAGTGCCACCGTACGCTGCGCGCGCACGTTAGAGGCACTGAGGGCATCAGCCCAGACCGGTGCCCCGTAAGCGGCCATCGCCCACACGACTCCCATATAGAGTCGACGGCACCCGGCACCCGGCCCCCCAATATTGGGGAACAACCGACCGAGTGCCGCCGCCGCCCTAGCAATTCGTGGCCCGAGCCCCGCAAAGTGGGGCTCAAACCGCCAGCGCCCATCCAGGGTGAGGCCCAAGTATCTCATGTGGGCACCCACCCTGATTCGGGCGCCCTCCACCATAATGTGGGCCCAGGTGGTGGCCCCTGCCGAGGCCCATGAAAGAGTATGGCCTCGGTCTTCTCGAGGGCCACCCTGAGGCCCAACCTTCTTATGCGCCTGACCACGAGGGTTGTGGCGATCGTGGCCAGGCGCTCTACCTCTCTCCAGTCCTCCCCCCGGGCTACGACTAGGGTGTCATCCGCGTAGCAGATTAGGCGCGCTCCATATGGGAGCGCGCTGAGGAGCACCCAGTCGTAGCCCATGTTCCACAGGAGCGGCCCCAGGACCGAACCCTGTGGAACGCCCCGCCTTGTAGTCTGCCGGACCCTCCGCCCGTTGCCGTCGACGTAGGCGACCTCCCTGTCCTCCAGGTACGCCTCCAACAGCCGCCGCAGGTACGGAGGCACTCCGAAATATCGGAGAGCCTCCCGTATGACATTATGCGGCAGGCTGTTGAAGGCGTTGGCGATGTCTAGGGACACCGCCATGACCCTCTCTCCTTGGGAGGTCGCCTCCATCGACAGCGACTTGAGGAGGCGCAGGGCGTCCACTGTGGAACGCCCTGTCCGGAAGCCGAACTGCGCGTCCGACAAATTCGGTCCCATTCCCTCCAGGTGCTGGACGACTCGGGAAGAGACGACCCTCTCCATCACCTTCCCGACGTCGTCCAGCAGGACGAGAGGCCGATATCCGGACGCGCAATCCGGAGGGCGGCCCTCCTTCGCTATAAGGCAGAGCCGCCCCAACTTCCAGAGCCTCGGAAACTGCCCGACCGCCAAGCACCGGTCGAACAGCTCCCGAAGCCACCCCCCAAGATGGCCCAGCGCAAGGCCGAGCACCCGGCCCGGGATCCCATCAGGGCCGGGTGCTCTCCGCCGGTTGAGGCGTTCAACAGCTTTCCCCATCTCCCCCTCCGTGATTGGGGGAGGACTGTCCGACACCTCCTCAACTTCCACCTGAGGTGGAGCCATGGGAGGAGCCAAGAGCGGCGGAGGGTCGGGGAATAACTCACCCACGACCCCCGCCACTACCTCCGGCAGGAGGGACTCCGTCGCCGGAGGCGCCCAGGATCGCAACTTATTGCGTACGATCCGATACGGGCGCCCCAAGGATCCCCCTCCAGCGTCTGCAGCAGCTCCTCCCATGCCGCTTCCTTCGCCCAGCTGATGGCAGCCTGCAGGATCTTCCTACGCTCCCTGTAGCTGCCACACAACCGGGCCTCCTCTTCGGGGTCCCGGTGGCGCCGCCGGCGGCTGCGCCTGGACAGCCGCCGAGCCGCGGAGCAGGCCGCCCGAAGATCGGCGATCTCCGGCGACCACCAGTACACCGCCCGTTTGTCTGGGCGGTGTACACTCCGGGGCATCGACGCGTCGCAAACCTCCGTCAGTGCACCACGGAGGCGGGCTGCGGACGCGTCGACATCGTCCTGAGGGGAGGGCATGGCCCACGCCTGGGCGATGGTCGCCTCTTCCGCTAGTTCGCGGTTGAGGCGGCTCACCGCCCAACAGGGGAACTTCATGCCCCTCCGGGGGCGGGTGCCGATTCCGGCTTGGGAGGTGGAGACCTCGAACCTGATATATCGATGGTCCGACAGAGTCTCCACCTCCTCAAGCACCCTCAACCCCCGGATACGGCGTGCGACAGACGGGGTGGCAAACGAGACGTCTACTACAGACCCCCCGTTCTGCCGCACGCACGTGTGGATGTTCCTCTGGTTGAGAAGGGACAGCCCCACTTTGGCTGCCCACTCTTCAACGGCCACGCCCCTCAGGTCCGTGGCTGCCGCTCCCCAGGTCCTCGATTTAGCATTTAAATCGCCCATGAGGACCACGGAGAGCGGCAGCGGCAGCTGCAGGGAGCCAAGGAACGCCTCGAACTCCCACAGGGGCCTGTTAGGGGAGAAGTACACCCCCACAATGGCGTACTCCCCACAGACGGCTGTCACGAACCCATTACCCCTCTCCCTTACCGCCAGGGGAGGCGAACCCTAAATAGACTACTTACTACTACTCTGTGTATTTGTATTTGTGCTTTTTTGAATATTAACTAGACTACATATAATTAAGCTTTGTAATGATGATAAAATGCAACAGATGTAAAGTGAAATTGATATGAATTATAAAAGATAAGTAATAATAAACAAAGTAGGATTAAGGTAATTAACAAAAACACGTGGTTTCCGTGAAATAATAAAATAATTTTCATGAGAATGAGATGAGAAGTAATCAGCATTGAAATAAACTTATTCTATGTATTACCAACTATTTCATACCCGTCCTCTTTGGTGTGCAAAAAATGAAGATTTAATGTAAAAAAATGTCAAAAGTTCAGTGGGATCGATATCTACGAAAAATCCCATATTTAATGGCCATAGTCTTATGATTCATCTTCATATTCAGATTCATATTCAGTGATTGAGCTTCCAAAATCTTTTCTCCTGGTTTAACTACTCAATCCTCAGGTCTGACTTAAAGTTTTAGTCAAAGCTCAAATAATAATATACGGCAGTATGTCCCAACGTGGGGCTCACGCCCCACAGGGGGGTAATTTGATAGTTAAGGTGGGCAAATTAAAAATGGACTCGACACGACTTTAACCCCTTCGCTTTGGGTTATTTAAGTGCAATGCTAGATATCGGTGAAAAATTTAACAAAAAGGCAAGTTCTTAAAAAAATGCTGTAAATCATTATTACGTATCATTTCGTTTGACGTTACTAAAATATCAACTGGGTAATAGTCAAGTAAGTTTTGATATTTTTCATGTTTTGATATTTTACTTACGATGTTTTGATAACAGTTTCGTAGTGATTTCTTCCTAAAACTTATCAATTATATTTCTTAAAGAGACAAAACAATTTTTAAAGGTTAAAAATGATGTATGGGCTGCATAAAAATTTTAGAAATGTTAAGGTGAGGCATGGCCTAAGCGTTTGGGAAACGCTGATATACGGGACGTATATAATAATAATTTAATATTGACATGTTATAAACAAATAATAATAATATGTTTAAATAATAATCATATATTTGAATTATACGACCCCGAAGATTGGAATTTATTTTGGAGTCTGTCCAAAGGATTTGATCAGGCCTAGGATAAAGGCCTAAGCATTCATTCCAAAAAAAAACTGCATTTTGACCTTTGACTATACATATAAAGAGATTACTTTATTTCTAGGTATGCAAGTTTATGGATGATCAAGCCATTCTGTTGTGGCAACACTATACTCGGAGACGAACACGCACTCTGCAGCCGCCCGACGCTCCCGCACCCCCTGCTCCTCCCGCTCCCCCTCAACAAGTCCAACCCAGACAACAGCCATAACTTTTTTTATAATGATTTAACATTTAGTACATTTAAGCTCGTATCTCTTATAAGTTGTTGAAAAGTGGAAGGAGTTTAAAAAATACTGCAAATTGATAAGCGGATCATTGCTGAACTTGTAAATAATTTCATAAAAGGAAGATATTTAAAAAAATAAGTTGTTTTTTTACTCCCATATAAATACTGTTAAATTGTAATGTTACCATTCAGAGTGGTAATTTGGAGTACTTGAACCCGATCGGAGTTCGATGACTAAACACAAGGTGATAAACCTGAAATTTTCATCACAGCCTGAAAATATTTGTAATGAAGTTCCAAGAGGTCCACTAGCAGAATTCATCACGTAAGGAAAAAACGTATCACAACCTCCATGCTGCTTTCTCTGTCTCTGGATTATGCGTAGCGTGCGATAATCGTAATTCGAGAACACGAATATTGATCCGTGCCGGTTGTATAACCTCAATAATAAATTCGTGGAAAATTCAGTAGACTTTCTTGTCATTTACATGTACATATAAAATATATTTATCTGTTGAAGTAACAATGCAAACACTGTTAATTCACATCGGTGTTTCTGTAGTTCGGGTGGTACTACCCGGACGAGCCGGCCCATTCATGCTGAAACCAGTAATAACTTTAGTGTGGCTCTACTACCTACAGAAAAAATGATGATGTAAATTAATAACACTATTAAAGTACTAAGTGACGTCTTGCTTGATATATTTCATTATTATTTTACGTATCTATTATTTAATGAATGGATGATTGGGTCTTCTTTGGCGGAATTGGCAGAATGCACGTAACGTAAGATAGTATAGTAGTTCTACGGCGCTCATCACGCTGAATCCCATACAGAGACCAAGTAGACCTCCCGTGTTTGCTGGAAAATATGTTGATTTAAGTAACGCTGACGATTTCGTTAGGTTCGTTTTAAGCAATTAATAATAACAAACATGGTAAAACATGAGTGTATTGATGAATTATAATGACATGATTATCAGTTTAATCTGATTTTCAGCGACGATTTAACTAAAGATGACTTATTGTTTATACACGTTTTAAATAACTTACAAAGGAACTCGGTAAGTCCAAATATTTCGCCTTTTGTGAATCGCATAAATGTGTTGTCTTCAAAATAAAAGTGTATTACGAGCATGTTTTCCCTGAAAATGATAAGCTTTATCATACTTAAAATGTATACCATACTACCTACCCTTATAAAAATGCTGGAAATCTGAAGTTTCAAACTTGGTCTACTGATTTTTCAGCGTTCGTATTAACATGTGGATTAGCACCGGAAGTAAATAGTACGAAGTTTGCATACACATTTTTATGATAAACTACACACATAGAGGTCGCTAATATGTAATACTTAAAAATACAATCAACAATTTATACACAAGACATATCCAATCAGCTTAGTATTAACTCCTGGAGGGTCTCCAGCCGTCTTACCTGTCGTACTGGACTCTAGCGCGAACTCTCAAATCAGATATGGTCACTCCAATGCCTCCTCTCGACAGAGGCCCCGGATTGCCTGCCGCGTTCGATAGCATAGATAAAGCAGAATGCCTTGCCGCAAGCTTAGAGGAACAGTGTTCGCCAAACACTGATGACCCTTTCCATAACGGATTAATCGAATCAGCTGCGGAGCATGTACTCGCGTCTCCTCCGGCGGATACCCTAACTGCGATCACTTTCGATGAAGTTGCAGGCGTAATCAAGCGTCTCAAGCCTAGGAAGTCCCTAGGTCCCGATGGGATCAGGAACGAGGTTCTGAAACTCCTTCCTGATCGCATCATAGCTCTATTGGTCTGCGTCTTCAATGCGGCCATGTCCCAGGGTCACTTTCCGGCCGTCTGGAAAAAGGCCGAAGTGATAGGTATTCACAAGCCTGGCAAGAAAGCTACGCTTCCCGTTAGCTATCGCCCCATTAGTTTGTTAGATACCTTAGGAAAACTTTACGAGCGGCCCCTTCTGAACCGTCTCCAGTTCTCGATTAGAGATTTAAAATTAATACCACCTGAGCAGTTCGTATTTCGCGCCGAACACTCTTGCACGAATCAAGTACACCGCCTCACGGAGTACATTTTCTCTAAATTTAACGCCGATCCGAAACGTAAACCGAAACGCACAATTGCAGTCTTCTTCGATGTCGCCAAGGCCTTCGATAAGGTCTGGCACGGAGGGCTCATCCATAAATTATGTAAATCTCGCGTACCCGTTACGTTAATTCGTATTATCCACGATTATCTCACTGATAGGACATTCCGCTTCAGAGTCGATGGTGAACTATCGCTGCCCCACCGGATACGTTCAGGTGTACCACGGGGCTCCATACTCGCGTCCACGCTCTTCAATCTGTTGATCAGTGACCTACCTCGGTCTCGGGGGGTCGAGGTAGGTTGTTACGCTGACGATACCGTTATTTACACTTCCGGCTGGCGGTCGGACTTTCTTAGGAAGCGCATCGAAAAAGCCGTTCATACTCTCGGTGAATGGTTTCGTCGATGGCGCATAGAAGTTAATCCCGATAAGAGTGCCTCAATCCTCTTCGATCCCACGAAACGCGCTAATAACTTTGAGCCCATCAGGCTATACGGAATCGATATCCCTTGGGTCGAAGAGGTGAAATATCTCGGTGTTACATTAGATAGACATCTAAAGTTCAATTCACATATAGACAGAGTGCGATACAAAGCCGCTATGGTCTTGGGTCGCCTCCATCCGTTGCTTTGTCATAAGAGTAAGATGTCCCTCAGACACAAGTTCACTTTGTATAAGACGTGTATTCATCCCGTGATGACATATAACTGCTCCGTTTTTGCGCATATGTCCAAAGATAACTTTGATAAGCTGCAGGTTCTCTAAAATCGCGTTTTACGTAAAATGACCGGTGCCCCGTGGTACAAACGGAGAGTCGATCTCCATAGAGACCTACAGATCCCTTCTATCTGGGCGTACGTAAAATCACTTACCATTAGTTATTTTGAAAAAGCTGCGAATCATCCCAGTTCATTAGTGGTATCCGCCGCAAACTATGAACCCGTACCTAACGCTGCGCGTTATAAAAGACGTTCGCGACACATTTTTACCGACCCTCCCGATTCAATCACGTCAGCGAACGATCAGTACCGGCCTGTCCCTCAAAACAGAGCGTGTTCACGCCCACGCCCGCGTAACCACAGATCACGCCGCCGTGGTCTGGGGGTTAATTTCGCTCCCGTACACCCGGCAGCGGCTCAAGCCTAGGTTCGATCCCTCGGTAGTGAGCCCTTGAGTGCGTTGCTTGCGCGATACGGTGACACACAAATATAAGTCACCGCTACAACACTACACGATCACCCCCACACACGTGCACGCCGACACGCTTACACATGAAAGTGGAAGGGTTTACTTTTTTTCCCTTATCGAACTGAAAAACTCAATTTTCCGATAATAAATATATGGAGGAGTTGTTGAGGCGTGTATGCTTGGTACACATATACGTTTCAACAACTCATACATATATGAATAGTTAGCTAAGATAGGTCGCGATTTTGCATGCAACAGGCAACAGCCAAGCCAAGGTGTGCCATTTGCTGGTTGAGCTGGTTGCCAAAATAAAATCGGCTAAGTGCCTTAAGCGCTCGCCTTAGTAGTCTGGCGAAGCTGTTAAGACCTTGCTGGGTCAATAGCGTAGTCATACCGAAAAAAAAAGTTTAGTATTAAGCAATTCGATGCTAACAGGTTTGTCACACCAATGTAGAGACTAATCTTCGGTTAATATCAGTATAGTATGGATGATAAATCGATATAGTAAAAAACAATGAGGTCGCAAAGTTACTGCTAAAATACTATTAAAAGAACTACAGCTATGGTAGTGCGTAGGTACATTTTGAGTATTTCGAATCTTTGCGATACGGGCTAAGCCGCTAGTAGAAGATTTAGATTGAGATTTTATTGTTTGTATACATTAAAATATGTTCTGAAAACTATGAATAAAGAGTATTTATTTGAATTGATATTTACGTGAAATATTCAACACTTTTATTGCTGATCGTTCTCGCGAACTGTTCGACCAGCAGTCTTTTGAGTGGCGCCCAGCTTTGCCTCTCAAAGTAAGCTATCTCGGTGCAAGCAGGTAGACATTCTTCACAGGCGACTTCGCGACCTTTAAGTAACACTAGTTGTTATGTATCTATAGTTTATATTACTGACATTCCAGGACAAGAAAATCATATTACTTGAAGTTATATCTATTTAGATGTTAAAAAATATATTTAGTATTAACCATATAAAATGAGGCAGAGATGCGAATGTTAAAATGGATGTGTGATGTAATCAGAACGGATAAAACTACAAATGAGTATAGCCGAAGACTGTGACAGAAGTTAATAAAAGAGTAATAGGTTAGGATGGTTTGGGCGTGGCATGAGGTGAGACGAAAATCATGTAACTGGAAAACTTTACAAGTTTAAAGGTAGTTTAGAATAGAGGAAGACTGCTAGAAGATATAAATGGATTGTGTGAAGAATGGTATGTATAACTGGTGTGAAGACTGTGTGATCAGTTAACGACACATTCCAATTTAGCCCTCAAGGGTAGATCATATATAACAGGCTTCAAAAGTGCAGTTCTTTGAGGTTTGATGTATTGACCACGAATCATCACGTGTACGGTATGTCTATTTGCTACTTCATTAAAAAATGCCTATTGATTAATGTTTCTATTTTTGTCACCTTCAGGCATGAGAAGAGTTGAATTAGAATAGCACTTTGCATCGGCTTTACCGCATATCCGTGTTGTTTTGTTTTCTGTAGATAAAATCAGGATATTTATAAAAAGTATCAAATAATGTTACTCATACAGGTATCACATGTATGGGAAAATATGTACTTACTTGGCATATAATAAAGGACGCATTGGCATACATCCAGCATGGCGCGAGCTTCACATTCCATTTCACAGTTTTTGAGAGTGTAAGTTCTATCAAAAGCATTTAAATGTATATTATAGTATAACCTTAATGCTAATAGACAATAATATAAAGAATACAGAGAGAATATCCAATCTAAACGATTTCACCGATAAAATAGGTTCATAAATAGAAAAAGAAAAAAGTCTGTGAGAATTAGAACCCGAAAATTAATAAAAATGTTTAAATATAATTATCCAAAGCTTCTACATAAATTTAAATTCAGAGAAGATGCACTAGAGTAGGATAAATGGTAAGATCCAGCTAATTAAATTGCTTCGTCACTCAGATTAAGAATCAGTATTATTTAGTTATTAGTGAAGTTCTGTCTTTTTGTAAAATAATTTCGATATCATCTTACGCTTTTTGCAATGAATCAAATATTTTGTAAAATAATACCTGAAGAAAACCAACTCTTTCTCGTTTGAGAATAGACAAAGCCTTTTTTTAATGTCTATAGATCGTAAACCTGGAAGCGCATCTAATATCCTTGGTTGTATAGCGATACGAGCCTCAATTCCTGGAGCGTAAATATCGCCTAAATTCCTTATCTTTGGAGATTCCGTTGGATTGTGAAGTTGGATCTAAAAAATCATTCAAAATTTGAAAATAATGACAATGTAAGAAAAGGTAGCATATCTAACTAAAACAGAAATTAGAGAAAACACCGTAGTTTAAAATCTTAGCGAAATACAATTGATTTGTTGTTAGATTAAACGTAACCAATGAACAGTGGCTCGTAGGTAAACAAAAAATGGGTGGATCTAAATAATCATAAAAGTAAGAAAATAATCCCGTTGTAAGGAAAACGGGCAAATCTAATTAAAAAGAAATCGGAGAAAAGTATAAAAATCTGTAGCTTGCATTTTTTATAAAATACAATTGACCCGTTGCTAGGTTACACGTAACGAATGAACAATACATAAAATAATACTATTTAATGATTTAATTTTTTATTTTTACTCTTGATTTTGAATGTATATAAAATTCAATATCCCAAAAATTAGCAGACACGCCTCTCTTTCTTCTACGGCACAAGAGACAATTTTGATTTAAGTGCTAAATGTAATGTAAATTGTAATTTGTATAATCTTTAATCAAAAAAGCAGAATGGAGTGCTTAAATTACCTTAAATCCAGCACTTTTTGTTGAGGCGCAATAGTATTCAGCGATGTTGGCATCTAAAACTAAGGTCAGGCCGTGGTTGGTACCAATACCTATAAGTATGTAAAATCGATAAAAGCAGTTAAATCAGAGTTTTCCTGTTTTATGTTAATGCTATTACTATCATGGAGATTTAGTTTCCCGAGAACTGGAGCTAGGGCTTATAAAACATGTTAACGAGCATTGCAATGTGTTATAAATAGTTCACGTTTGAGCAAAGGGGAAGCGTTTTGTGTTCTTAGCTTTAAACATTGTGTTTATGCTTTATAAGTTCATGTTCGACCACAATTGCAACAGATTTGAATTAATATTCTCTGGGATGTTAATTTGCTCTACTTAAAAGAAATGCTCTGAAATGTAGAATGGAGATTAACAGATTTACGACTAAAGCTAGCCAGACGGGTATTAGAAAATGCAGTAACGTATTCCTATTTTTAAAATAATAATACTAACTTTAATTACGATGTAAGATATACTACGATAACATGAGTTTTATACTACGACCTAGGTACAACGTTGATCTTTAGACATGCTGCTATTTAATAATTATCGCTTTCAAAACACCTTTCAATTGAGTAAGTTGGAATATTTTTCAATATGCGGACCTTTAGGTCTCCATGGAAAGACATCAGGAGGTGCATCAGGTGGATAACCATCTTCAGGAGTCCAGTCAACTGCCGGTGATGGAAAAGTAAGATTCAAATCATTCAATGCTTTCCTAAAAAATATATATATATATATATGTATGTACAAAATAGAAACATTCCTATCACTCCAAATTTCAAGTTTAATTTATAGTTAACAAGGATATTGAAATTTTTTTTGGTTATTTAAGAGTATTCTTTAAAAATAATTTGTAAATGTTAGTCCTTACGGATTACGAAATAACATATTTCGGTGGACAACATTGAAGCTACAACACAGTCCCTCGTCACTTAGTTGGGCGTTGAACAAGTCTTGGCAATTCATATTTACTGAATCCCATTGACAGAGTGCAAGCATTTCTTGACACGGCTGAGTAACCTATAAAACAAGATTTTTTTTATACTATTGGAGGCAAACGAACATGATCAACGATGAGGCAACGATCACCTGATGGTAAGTGATCACCACCGCCTATAGGCACCTGCGACACGAGAGGAATCACAGACGCATTGCTGGCCTGTGAGTAAGGAGTTGGCTCGTTTCTTGAAATATGTTAAATTAAAGTGGTCCTGAAACGCTGTTCAGATAGGAGTTGATTCCCGAGAAAATCAAGTAATAAATTGGAATTTTTTAATTTTCATAGTATTCTTAGTTCGCAGAGCTTGTGGGAATATTCTAAAACCTTAAACTTTATTTTTTGAGTAAAACTTACATTAATAAGAAAAGAACGCGTGTGATCCCAATCAGCGTTACTCGCAATTTCGTCTTCAAATATTTCGTAATCCTCTTGAGTTGTACACAAACTTTGTAGGAGTTTAATGTCAACTGAATCGCTAAAAAATCAAATGAATATGTAATGGAGAGACTACTACATGTATTTTGTGTTTATGGAGTATCTAATATTTGAAATAGAATTATTAATTATTAGCTTGTGCTTGCATTAACATAGATTTGGCCAATGCTTAGGGAACATTAAATTTCTGTACTCCTACTCCTGAGAACATCAATGCTAACTTCATCATAATCGGTTGAGTAATTTAAACGAGACGGCGTAAGAAAAATATAACCAAATTCATAGTGATAGTTATGGTATTTATAGGGGCTTACAAAAATATTTCAATAGATCTTACCCAAAATTCCTGTAACGTTCTGCCACAGACTTTTTGGCTTGATTAACATTACATATTGTAATCGCGGGAAATGGTAGATTCTGTAGTGGCATGTTTTCAGGATTTATTGTCACAATCATGGGACACAAGCGCCATTTACTATATATATTTTGTATGAAGAATGTTGCACATACTAAAGAGCAAACAAACGCGGTGAACCAAAACAATCTGTAACAGTTAGAACGATATATCTTATTAGCTGGAGAAATTATTTAGAGGAAATAATAACAAAATGTTACATATTGATGGTTGAAGCTGCTCTACAAGTTCTGAACTTCTGAAGTTGTTCTACAATTATTACATTTGTGTGTATTGTTTTTTTTTTATCTATACTAATATTATAAAGAGGTAAAGCTTGTGAGTTTGTGACGTTGTAGAGGGTAATTTTAGGAACTACTGGTCTAATTTGAAAAATTCTTTCAGTATTATAAAGCTCATTTATCGAGGAGGCTATATATTGTCACGCTAAGACCAATAGGAGCAGAGCACCAATGAAGAATATTTCAAAATCAGGATTTTTTCACCTTTAGAGTTTCAGCTGCGTGTTAGCGTTAGCCCAAAGTAACTATTTCACGCGAACGAAGTCGCGGGCAGAGGCTAGTATATAAATAAATAAACCAACCTTTCAAACCACGATAGTTTCTTTTCTCCGATATATCGAAGGCCGTGTAGTGTTGACGTTAGTAGATAATTTCTTAAATCGTTAGCAAAATAACTAGCTTCATTTTGCGAATTTAGATATTTTGTGTGGGTTTGTTTTTCCTACAGCAATAATCAAACTGTTTGTATCATTTACATCAATCCATCTCTTATGAAATATTAAATCAGGTTCTACTAACCTCATTTCTGCTTCTAGTTACTGGTATTTTTGTATCCCAAATGTACCACGGTTGGTCGTGATTACCTTGTCGCGTCCAGTAATTTTGCTGTTATGCAATGATATTTTATTAGTACATTGAGTGTATTCAATGTTATTGAAGTTACACTTCTTTTGGCGCGTTAGGGAAAAACGATGAGAGTAAATTTTTACGATGCACGCGAACATGGTTACGATAAACCGACACCTTAAATTTATTACGATACGCGCGCACACCGTCACGAAAGATCGACGCCCTGAAGTTATCTATAGTCAACATTTTGTTTCTTTGTGTTTGTTGTTTCTTTGTATTAAAACTTTCAATGTATTAAGTACCTTTTTTCTACTGTTAGTGTCGTTTTTTCCACAAACGTAGAGTAAGGCGAAAATTAAAATATTTGTAAAGATTTTTATCTTGTTAAGCCAAAGAAGTATAACTTCTAACGCGTGTACAAGTACACATAGACTTTTTTGCTTCTTTTTCTAAATTTTCATTGTAGGTACCTTTGGAAATGATTGAAAGTTCTTTCGAGAGCGCATTTCGTATTCTTTTTGATTATACATCAAGATAATTGTTTTACATTGACTGCGTATATAATGTTCAATTATTGTTAAGATTAGTCGACTGATACGAATACTTTCTGTCACAGGTAAATACATAATAACGTTAGTTTGTAATCCCAACTCCAATTTTATAGGTACTTGTAACCTAATTTCACAGGGCTAATATTTGTTGTCGTTGAAACTAATCGTTTGATTGCGTCTATCGCTTGATAAATCGGCCTTGCACCGCCTCCAATGACAGCGTTCGATGGCAAAATTATATGTTTTGTAGTTATTTGTTGTCGTGGTCCATTGAAGTAATTATAAGTGTAACTTGAGTGTAAATAGTGCTTATGCTTATTGTATTGGTAAAGTAATTTTATAAATGTATCATAAAACCATCAGTGATAAATTGAAACAATTTATATGTATTAGTTTCATAAATTTTTTTTCACTTTCAATATCGTCGCTACTATTTTTTAAATTACTGGCGATATAGTCTATTCCTCACCTCCTGGTAAGTACTTAACAATTTGCAAAAAAATGCATACAAGTAAATTTAAAATTGGTGTAGCAATGATATTACTTAATATTTAAAAAGAGTAGAAACCATAGGAATGCTTTCAGCTAAGTCACGACTCGTGTTTAATATCAAGGCTTGTGTTTTTCATTTACCTAACACGTGCTAGCTATAACGATTAACTTTTTTAGAACTCAAATGTTTTATTATTTATTGATAAACTATCTGGTTTTTATAAAGTACATTTTGGTGTGTCATCATAACCTTATTTATTTTAATGATTAAATTAATTAATTAATTCGTAGTTGAGGTATCTACCTCTCACTTTAATGAAAATACAACCCTTTCTCAACATAATTGTTCTTCCGAGGTTATACACATAATAAGCTTAACAATTAACTTCAAATTTCCCTAGTGTCTGCATGAACGACTATTCAGTTCTTGTTGTATAAGTAGTGTAGTTATTAATTTCTAATGAAATATAGGTATGCATAACGTTATTTAAACAGTTTCACTATCTTTTTAGAGATCTATGTATTTGCTATATAGCATGTCGTGATGTGATTGCGATACGAGTTACTATAGTTTTCCAAACTGAATTCCATTCATTGTATTTCAGTTAATGTTTTTTCTAGTTATAACATTCAATCACGCATGCCGGAAGTCTGTTGGTAAAAGGTTGCGTGAGATATTGTAAATTTGGCAAGTAAAGATATTTAAATAAATAGTTGCTGTATTTTAATATATTATCGTGGCAAAATACTATACTGTGCCTGATGGCGTCTACTCTGTAATCCTAAACTAATGAGGACCATCAAGAGATAGACATTCCATCGCCTATTGCCGCTGTCATGCTTGTCTGCGTAAATGTCTCGTTACATACGCTTAAAAGATCCGAAGCCATATGGAGGTAACACATAATCAAATTTTGACTCTTACCAAGCTGGAAGTTGCCGTAAAACTATAGTTCTGAAGACCAGCGCCCTTGCTTCGGTTATATCAGGCAGAGGAGGTAATTGAGTTAAATAGGTCTTCCAGAAGCTTTGGTAGATACTGTCTAGTAAAATATCAATTGACTTCAACCATAAATTAATTACTATTGGTATTTAACTCGTTAGCCTTGCCCGTTACATGTCAACAGTAAAAATGTTGTCTGGCAATTTAATACGAATTGGTGATTGTGATTAAAACAATATAGTAATTTCCGTTCCATATAATTCGTTAATTACGCATACATATAAAATATTTATTATGTACAAAGTTCTTTCAATAGAATTTTCTTATAAAAGTAACAAAAAGCTACAGAGAAGGGAGAGACTGACGCACTAGCACTTTGAAGAATTCTCAGGAAAGTAGAAGAAATCGAAGAAAGAGAGGACACCTCGACGTGAGCCTGAAATATAAGGTGCGTGGCGTAACCGAGACTAGTTACAAGCCGGCTCACTCCACAGAGTCCAGGAAACAGGAAGGATTGGAAGTTTTCACCAGTGTTGCTGAGGGGGGTGAGCTGGTGCAGCGTGTGCGGCTTGCGAGTGAGCGGCCAAGTGAGCGGCACGCGCGGCTGCTACCTCAGGGGTGTCCAGGATACCAGAACCATCGTTAGCCAATCTGATGTTAGCGGGCTGGTGAGCGTGGTTACCGCCTTGCCAAGAAGGGGCACCGTTCCACTGGGGAGCAGGAGCATTCCATTGTTGGTGGGAAGGTTCGCTCCACTGTTGAGCAGGAGCTGACGCCTTAGCGGCAGAGAGGGCGGCCAAGTGAGCGGCACGCGCTTGAGCTACTTCCGGAGTTTCGGCGACGGGAGCAGCACCGTGACCGGCGTTCCATGAGGGAGCAGGAGCGTTCCATGCGGGAGCGGCGGGGGCAGCGTTCCAAGAGGAAGCACCGTGAGCACCGTTCCAGGACTGAGCGGGGGCACCGTTCCATTTGCCTTCAGATTGTTGCCAGTACTCTTCGTTGTCCCAACGGGGGTCGTAGGATCCATCGTCCTGGGGGTTGGGGTTGTTTTGGGCCGCCTGTTGCAGGGCAGCAATGTGACTGGCACGCGCTTGCGCTACTTCAGGTGTGTCGAGGATGTTGCGTCCATCCTGAGACAGGGCGATGTTGGCTGGAGGGCCGGTCCAACCTGACGCATGAGCGCCGCACGCCAACGCCAAACAAGCAACAACGATCTGTTCACAAATACAAAATGATTTTTATTATTCGTAAAAGTTTAGGTTCCATGCTATTATTAAATGTCCTTGCAGGTTCATTGCTATCAGGTAAATCTAAATTACTACTCTGGATATGGCAATTGATAGATTAAAAGTGGCGAACTATAATAATATTATAATTGTACGTGACAAGTCACCCACAGGCTTGTCAGATATTCGCTGTGCTGTATATTTACTTTAATTTACAATTTAGTGTTATCGCAGAATCGGCTTTCAAAACATTGACCTTAATTCTAAGCAACAGAATTTACTTAATAATTCATCCGGTCATTTTGGTATTTGATTTGCTTCTTTGTGTGTGTGCAATGTTATTGATAATGTGTATGAGACACACATATAACTCTGTTTATTACAAGAGTTTTGTTTTATTTGTAACCGAGAGAGTTAATTGTATACTAATTTTATTTATTTAATTTTGAATCTGTCATTTCTTATTTTCATCTTTTTAAAACACTCTTTCTGAGAATCTATGTAGTAAATAGTAATGTAATTAGTTTTATCTATTTCTTGATTACCATCGATTCGTTTTGTGATTAGTAACCGTTTAGATGAAATCATGGTTAAACACAAAAATGTAAATTCTATAACTATTTAGATCTATTATTGAATAGGGCTTACAGGGAGTTTGGTGGTATAATAATAAGTATGTGGTTTTACAATTCTGATTAGAACATATTCTGTTAATTGATAAACAATTAAATTCCTCGTTGGTGTGGTAAAGCTACTGAAATTTTGTTTATTGCAAATAATTATGTGAGCCGAAGATGCGAGTCAAGTATAAAATGCTACACGGTCTTTATCAGAGCAAATTAATCTTATTTATATGTATATAATTCTTATCCACATTAAAGATATAAAGAAATCATAAAATCTTTAATATGGCAATGGACATGAGCAAGCTTGTAAATTATCGGTGACAGTACAACCGCAGAATGTCAATACCTACAAGTGACTTTGCTTTTAATTTCATTGCCATCGATTACCAAGACATTCATAAAAAATATCGTTCGTATTCTGCTAACAGTATTGCTGATACTTTAATAAAATATTTTTATAAATAAAATAACTGTTCCTCTAGTTACGGTCGGAATTATTTGAAAAGTTCCATAAAATTGATACATTTGTAAGTGTGGGTTGCTTTTTTTTTGTTGCTACCACATCTCGCCTTTGTTAATTGACAATATCGAAAAAAATAATCTAGCAGCCATGTCTCCTAAGTGAATCTGCCTAAAGATATATCTATGGCTGTTTAGAGATAGATTTCTAACTTGAAAATGACTTTTTTACAAATTTTGAACTACTTTCTTAAAATATTTAACTTAACAGCACTCTTATTCTAACCCTGAATAATGTTTACCTCTTTAATATTTGCTAAAAATAAATATTCTTATAGTACAATTAATGATACCCGCATTTTGCCATTGTTTAAGTTTATGAATAATGCAAGTAATATTAAATAAACATTATTTAGAACGTTTTAAATTAATGTAAATAAAATGAGTGTATAACTAAGTATTTGCGGCGAGTCTAGTTCACGTAATGATGTCAGGGCTTAACGACCGCTTTGTGTTCAGTTAAAGATATAATTTTACAGGATAATATGTCTGATCAATTTCGGTCGTTAAATGATTTAATCACGGTAAGTGATTTAGGTACGTAATTATATATATAAATAAATTTTGTTACTTTTGATTTATGTATGATTATAGATAGTGCGTTTTGTACTGTCGAATTCAAAATGTACTTAGTTAAATGATGTAGATCTGAAGCAATTAAGAACATCGTTCCTATTGAAGAAAGCTCGCATCCTGATAATGGGGTTGACGTTTGGGTGAAGGAAACATCGTAATGACACCAATAGTATTGTGATAGGTATTTTATTATGTCTGTCTGGCTGAGTATCGTCTTTGAATTGAAAATTTCTCTCTAAATCTAGCATTGTATAGGCTTACTGTTATACCATCTCGGGACATATAGTTAATTAACATAAAATAAAAAAGAAAGTGAATTTATATAAAATAATATTGTTTTTATTTAAAAATAATATGTAGGTACTTCTAAGTCTGAAATAATGAAAATGTTAAGTCGATTTGTTGTCCTTGGGTTTAATCCATCTTACTTTGATATAGCTTTGTATCGAGATTGAAAAGTGTATGATTCAGCAGAATATTATGTTTCACTGGTTGTTCCGTGTCAATAGTTATTTTGTAACAATGACTCTATAAGTTTTTTGGAGTCTATAAATATTGTCACCTACATTTATACCTTATATTAGTTAAACGATAAGTTTTAGTTAAAATTTTTGCTATTAACTAATTATACAATAATAAAGTCGTGGTTGTCGAGTGATTTGACTGGTGGTATACCAATTTGATATCCGTGGGTTCAACTCTAGTAATGACCGACATTTTTTTCGGAATTCGCGTAGATTCACCAATGTAAATTGGTAACACTATCGGCTGACGGCGAAGGAAAACATTGCGAGGAAGCCTGAATCTGAAATATTCTTGGAGTATCACCGTACGTGGTAAAATATGGAACTATGGATTTTTCGGAATTGGATGTCGCTAATATATCGTGGGTTAGCGTGGTAATTATATCCATAAATTCCTTCGGGAAGAGGCTTATAGTCTTGTAGTGGGTCTCTTACAGATTGATGTGACACTAACACTAATGTTTTCTTGTTCGCTGATTTATAGACACACATTAATGGAATTATAGTTACGCCACATTATTTATTACTTGTTAACATATTCTCTTGGTTATAAATTTAATTTTTATTTTAGAGAAAATGTAAGTATGTTATGAGGCTTCCCTAGCACTGATACCCGTGGTTTAACCATATTTTTGTGACATATTAAGTGATTAATATAGATATTATGTTTTGTAAATTATTATGATTAATTCCGTTACATTGTTATAGCTTTACTTTCTTAATTGATCGTGGAAAGTAAGTTATACTTTGAGACACCGTGAACTCGTAAAAGTCTAAGGGTTTTCTTCAGTAAATACGGTTTAGAATAGCTATTATATTGGCATACATAATGTTAATTTAATTTGACTGTACAAACGATGGTAACTCCTTTTATTATTGGAGTAAAACCAAAACGAAAACGAAAAATCTAATATTGTGATAAAGTGTTTACGTAGTTGCGACAATTGAGTTAGTGAGCGATTAGTTGACGTATAAGCTTAGTCTTTCGCTCTTAATTTGCTATAACTAAAAGTAATTCAGAGTACTGAGTGAATGGCACCAAGGTCTGAAGGCCAGCCGAAGGTCGAGGAGCAGGAAGTGAGCCTTCCGGACCTGCCCGCCGGCATATTCAGAGACTGGTTACCCTCGCTTGTCAGACCTAGTTCTGTATGTATTCATTTTTTGCCCTTAAACAGAATGTGAACTACATACTAGAATTTACGACCCAGTATATCACACGATATGATTTAGGATATTATAGCAAGTGATCTAATTATTCCATCATTTTACGGTGATATTTATTGCGACGTGGCCATTTTTCCGAATCGCTAAATAAAACCAAAACGCATCGAGCTATTAATACGTGTAAGTGATTATATACTTCAATCAATTATAGTTATTTTAATATTAATGTGACATGTTAATTGCTTTTTAAATAATTCTCATAACAAATTATGACACATCGTTAATCATTATAAGTAATGCACGTAAGAAGTGTCAAATAGATGAAACAATATAGATATTACTGCGTTTGGACTTAACCATCTATGTACTTATTCATAGGAGTCTGGCTGATGCAATTCTCCCACGCGTAGAGTAATTTCAATGCTATTGATATTTTAATATATAATACAAGTCCACGTAAATGTCAGTTGATACTTTCATTAATTCTACACTGTGTTAATAGATGTAGTCGTTATATTTTGCAGGTAAAAAAATGTACCGGGTGTTATTGTAAAGTTAATAATAAATTTTCATAAATAGAACAGCTTTGATTGGATATTTAAGGAAATAATTTAGCCAGGTGTGTTATTAATATTGAATGTAGTGTTTATACCCTTGCTTGTAAGGTTATTTGTATTGTTATGATTGTAATTAGGATATTGATAAGAGTGCGTGGGTTTGCCCTTCTAAATTGGTGCGCGACGGAATGCAGACAAAAAGCTCTAGTGAGTGGCGTGGCGTGGCGCAGCGAGGCGAGCAACACTAGTGGTCATTACTTGGTAGGTGTGGTCTCTATGCCATGAGGATGGACAGTAAAACTTGTATTAATTGTGATTCTAAATAGGGAATTGCGTTATATTCTCGTACATTATTAGTAGGTTTTCTCAGTCAAATGTATAATTCTTAAACTACTAATAATGTAATATACTATATATCTAACATATCCATATTTAGAATTTTTACTTACATAACATTGCTACAAAAATGGTCTGATTGCAATATTTAATAATGTCGTTTTAACAAATAAAAAATGAATTTTAGTCTACAGTTAACAACAGAGTTGTATGTAATCATAAATACCTATAATTAACAAGGTTTTCGCAAGTAAGTCATTAAGTTTCAACGATGGTATTTACATGATTAGCAATTCATTAAACAAGGTAAGTGAAGAGTTGGAGTGGTTGCCCGGTTGACACTGTGATCGTAAATAGAGCATGTAGTGAGTCGTTATGGACTACTGAGTCACAATATAAATGCAAGAGATATTAAAATGCGTACAAATTCTATTTGTAACTTTATTCTCACTAATATATGGCAATATAGAATATAATTGTAAGATTTTTTTATATTCTAATTATTTGAACGGGTTAAGTTTTGAAAATAGTAGAAGAGGAAAAATTGAGTGAGGCTGGTAACTATTAATTCTACATTTTGGTTAAACAATATTATACGGTCGTCTTAGGCCAATTTTAGGATAACTAAAGTTCATTGTTTATCAACAATATTCTTGCCTATAGGTATCTATAACAACAGCCCTATATAGTAACTTTTTAGTTAAGCTCTTATTCAAATAGAAATATGAAAATATCTTACATAGAGCGAAAATTCTTTGCTAACTAAAGTGCAAAAAATTAGAGATAAATAATATTTTTGTAATATCTGTGAAAAATTATTCAAGTAACATTAAAAACAAATTAACACTATTAAAAAAAGAGGTAAAGTTTATTATAATATATTTCGTACATCTTACTCCACTTTTAGTGACATTGACACTTTCTGTAGATGGATATAAATAAGCGGTCGTGTTATGTTTTTGCTCTGATTAACTTCATGACCTATGTAAACGTAAAATAGTTATAATAAGTTTGCTATTATTGTTTTGTAAGATTGAAATGTAATTATATTAGCTAATACAATGTTGCGTATTTTGTGAATGTATTTATGCTTTTGAAATAGTTGAATTAAACGCATGAGAAACGATCAGATAAGAACTTTATATGATTTTTTTTGGATTTTTTTGATGTGAAACATCTATAGGCGGAATTAAGCCTGATTGTTGGCGTGGCGACACAAAACACGAACATTGCACTATTAACGAAATACTCAAAAACATTTGCAACGCTATCTTGTAGGCCAGTCGTTCTACTAGTGTTACATGGCACGCGCCGACAGCCTAGCACCCTTTCATAAATGTCGCCAAACACACCGCGCTAACGCATATTTGAATTTATGTGTTAAATAAAAATGGATCTTTTATGTAATAAATTAAATAACAGTCATTATTTGATGGAACCAATTTGTAATTTTTTTAGCTTTATCTTTTCATTATGCCATAATTGAGTCCTGTCGTAATCTGTTCTTTTATGCATATAACTTACACAAAAAATTTTGATGTTTCACATCTGCCAGGCGTCCCATGACGGCTCAATTTTTCTTGTCACATGTGTAAAGTATAGGTATTGAACTATTTAGTATTGTAGTCAATTTATATGTATATATACCTATGGCTACGCATTTTGTATAATATATATTACTTATTCAGACTCCACGAAATACCTTGGCGTGTTGCATAAACATATATTTCGTTTCAGCTACGCAAGTTCATTCGGATACACATGACTTTGATTTTGCGAAAATAATATACCCGTGATACATGCACTAGACAATTTTTACAATGTGTTTATAAGAGCATGAAATATCTTTGAAGGTCGAGTTGGGAAATTATACCTTAAGAAACATATCAATGGTAAAATTTGTTAATTCGTGGAAAACAATAGAAATAAAAACAATTATCCAATAGTGAATTAGATTCCATTAATGACTAGCGAGCCCGGCTGACGTTGTCCTGCTCTGATAATAAAAAAAATCTTGACAAATTATATACTGAAACCTTCCTCAAGAATCACTTTATCTACTGGCGAAAACCTCATGAAAATAAGTTATGTAGTTTTTGAGCTTATCGCGAACAGACAGACAGACAGACAGACGTGCCAGAGGACTTTGTTTTATAAAATGTGATTCAGAAAACATATCATTAGTTCAAAGTGGAAGTATTTGTTTATAAAAAAAATCGCCAGAATTATAACATATTCGATGCTAATTATTGTACATTCCAAGAACAAAAGCAAAGAGAAGGTTCGTTTGTAATTATATCAATTTGTAAAGTCACAGCTCTTTATGGAAAAACCGTTTAAAAAGACAGGATTATTGCCTGATCACGGTAAGAGATGTACACTATCTTTAACGTAAACAGAGGGTTTTACTGTGTATTTGGTGATATAGTATGCTGCCCAATTTCTTGGTTTATTGTCTGTTTTTACGATATAAACTGATTGTCGCTCGAGCTCGCACTTATTTATATATTAGTAATTATAACATTTTAAATGAATTATATTACGATTTTCACTTTTTTTACTTTCCATTGCAGCTCATTACATTAATGCAAATAATTTTGTTACAAGTAAAATTAGTCTAAAATGTTTGTGAAATGAATTACGATTTATAAAGTGATTCATAACTAGGCGCTAGTAATGGCCCAATATTCGGAAATAGTGGTGTGCACACGTCGTTAACTTTTTAATTTTCGACACTATTACCTGCATTGTAATTATATACTCTTAACACGTTTCATGGATGAGTTTAGAAGTATTAACAACTCATGGTTCGTTAGATCAGCAAATAAAGGAAAAAATAATTCTCGTTGTGGTATTTGAACAAAATCTCAATTATGCTTCGTTACTTTTAACAGCTGCGTATATTTTATAGTGTGTTTTCCGAGCTTTTCCTTTGTTTTTGGTCAAGTATAATAATGTAGTGTAAATTGTCTTTATACCATTAACAATAATAGCACTATTTACACGATTTTAAAGGATTATTCATGCTTAATTATTATTCTACATGATAAAAGTTTTTGTTAATATTTCAAGCAATGTCTTATAGTTATGGCTCACGATTCTGTTTCTTTTTTTCTAATAAAACGACTGCAGACGATTTAGACTTTTATTCTAAAATATTCGCGGGCTCACGTACATTGTAATTTCTACGTTTTCGGAAGAAATTTTACGACGAACAAAGAAACATTTGTAAAAATCGATTTATGTTTTTCTTCATTTAAAAATGGGACTACACTGAATAAATTTACTAGAATTTCTGGTATACCTGTATGTATTAAAAAGGTAATTTGTATAAGTATTCATATAGTGAAAATCATTCTATAATTTGGTTTATATCTTGATATATAAGAAATAGCTTGATAAGTTTTGTGCCGTGAAAAATTGTATATAATACATTTCGAATGGAAATGTGTCCGGAACTGAAAGAATGTATTCTATACATATCTTTAATCAAGATAATATAGTTTATGAGCCTGGAAATTATATACGAAATACAATCGTTGAATTGTATCGCGTTGTTTGTGTAAAGTTTAATTGAGATTTTATTTCAAAGTGTCTCGAAATATTTATGTTGGTTTATTACTGTCTTCCATATATCATTGTAATAAACTATTATTAAAATATCAAAAAATATTACTTAAAATATCAAAGGTGTAATAAATAAATGAAAAATCTACTCACCATGGACTTCATTTTGAAATGTGGTTAATCACAGATAAGAAAGAGTGAAAGATAGAGAAATAGGTAATTTTCAATATATAGCGCTGCTGGAAGACTAGTATCTTCCAGGAATCGCTACTTTGAGGTGCAACTTGCGTCTGTGAGAAATGAGGGCGGGAGCTGGTTTATATAGTTCGGTGTTGAAGCAGAGGGGGTTGTGCATGCCGTCGACTTGTGCCGCGCGTGAAAGTATTCAAACATGCCATTGACAATACGCGAATATCGTAGTACACATTTCAATGGCATTCGGTGGTGTGTTCGGCCGCGTATGAATTCAGTGCGTTATCCATATCGGGGTGTTGTCGCATTAAAACTATTTAGTACTTCTGTTAAATTGATTAATCAATCGATAAAGTACGGGACTTTAAAATTAGATAATAATCAAAATCGTTCTATTGGAATCGAAAGATTTCAATTGATTTCAAACAAAAGAAGTTTTAAAAACTGTTTGAAATTTTGGATACTAGTAATATATCATTAGTGCTGTCGTTTTTTGAAGTATTAGCTAATTATCTTGATGTTATATCAGATAGTGTACAATGAGTTAATAATTTATTGTTTTATACATAGACTATGCTTACATTTCGATATTAATATAAAGTTACAAGAAAGTTTACAGCAGTGTTCACGGGTGTACGCAACGTTAATTTTTTTAACCTTTTATTATTTTTAATAAATTGACAAGGAACTCATCTTAAGCTTTAAATATACTAGTGTTCGCACACTGGTTGCAATTTAAACATAATCTTCATTAGAAATTACTCCAAAATAAATGAATAAAATGATTAAGGAATTAAAAATTTAACTTAATTTTAAAATATCAATCGTACTGAAATTAATTTCTACGTAAAACTTCTTGCTTTTTGTGCATTTCACAATAGGTATTCGAAGGCAGGTAAAAATACTGCGTCTAAAGATTTTATTGAAAGTTAATCTCAGCTTAGTTTCTTTTATTTTTAAAACTCGTCAATAGCTAGTAAATATGAATAAAGAAATTCGGTTGATAACAGAAGATAACAACTTCGACTATATATACATGACCGTTATTTTTTCAATAAAAACATGTAATTAATGTTTATTCTTCAGTTATCGTCAACATTTAGTTGTCACTTGTCAACGGAATGTTATGTATAATTCCTATATGATGCGCACGTACGTGTTTTATGAAATGTTTTTACACCGAAAACCTATCACGTATAATTATTGTGCGACACAAAAACAGCTTGTGGTTTTGGTCACGTACATAGCGAAATTAATGATATTTAGGAATTTAAAGTAACTTCCCATAAACAAGATTTTGATTTTGTACCAGTTCGGAAAAATTACTGTACAATGCCTGATAGAGAAGCACAGTTTAAAATCAAAGGTAATTGACGGCATTAAATACCAAAATTTGTAAAAGTGCTTCTTGACGCCTGATTTTGACACAAATAGAACATCGATATGGGAGTAGAACCGGGTTAATTGTTTCGGAGATCGCCTCGTATTAACATACAAACTTTTACTTTTTATAACAATTAGTGGTCAAAAATCGACGATAACTATTAATTCCCTAAGTCTCATGAGGGTTTTTGTTAAAGATTGTATAAATGCTGTAGATGTAATGATCGTGAATTGAAGGCTTCGACTCGTCGAGAGTTATTATAAAGAAATTGTTTCTAAACAAATCTGAGACAGGTAAACTGATTGTCCTACTTTATGGAGATTTTAAACATTTTAATTTACTTCAGTTTAGGCAGTATATACATGTTCGTATTCTTGTAAACCACACATATAAATAAAGTTAAAATTTTTGCATCCGACACGAAATACATGTAAGAGTTATTGAGGTATATATGTTGGTATACATGTATATGTATTTCAATAACTCATATAAGTATGAATATGTAGCATAGTTTAGTTTAGCTCAGTTAGGTCGGGAATTGCATGGACTAGGTTAGTCCAATAGGTTAATCCAAGCCGAGGTGTTCTGTGCACCCTTGAGCTAGTTGCCAAAACTAAATCGGTTGAGTGCCTTAAGCGCTCGTGTTAGTAGTCCGGTGAAACTGTTAAGGACTTGCTAAGGCAATAACGTAGTCAATTCGAGAAAAGCTTTGCTTTTCATCTCCGGAACAGCTAGACTGAATTAGATGAAACTTTTATCAGTCGATTAGCTGATTTTATAGGTTATATATTATCACGCTAAGACCAATATGAGTGGAGTATCAATGAAGAATATTACAAATTGTTTTATTTTTCTCTTAAGAGCTTCCACTGCGTGTTAGTGTTAGCCCAAAGTAACTATTCCACGGGAACGAAGTCGCGGGCAGAGGCTAGTTTAACATAAGGTGAGATTCTGATCAGTCACTTCTTACTCTTATCCCACCTATAAAGGGTCGGCACAATATGATTTCCTTTTCCACTCTCCCCTATCAAATATCATCTCAGTATTCACACCTTTTACACACCTATCATTTTACACACAATCCATCCATATCTTTTTCGGTATTCCGTTACTCATATATCCACTCGCCTTTATACTCAAAACTTTTCTAGTATGTAATTAGACTCTTTTTTCTCATAATATACCCGTACCATGTTAACCTATTACTCCTCAACTTCTCTGTGGTGCTATTTACAAACTTCCTCTGTCTTACTCATTCTTAATTTTATACATTCTGGTTATACCATACATCTATATTAGCATTCGTATCTCTGCTACATGCAATCTTTTCTTATCCATCTCTTTCGTAGTCCAGCGCTCAGATCTATATGATTGGTATTGTTATAGTTTTAGACACCTATGTGCGTAATCGCTAAAACCTATAAAAGTATTTTTAAATAACAAAGTCGGAGGCACCAGCTTCTGTTATTATGAAGTACGTGGACGACCGAGCTTGGTTCGGTTCTTTAAAAAACATTTTAAAATTAAAATAGACTGTTATGTCTTACAAAATTAGCATTTTCTTGTAAAATTAAAAAATATATATTATATCACTTTTGCTGTCACTCGGATTCGAACTGGGGTTAGTCAAATTTTCTAAGCAGCTGATTTCCATCTGAGCTATTTTAGTTTTGACGGCGACGGCGAAATTTACCTTTATATTCTAGCTAAATTTTTTCAATGCCTGAAAACTCCGTTAAAACAGTTTTCTATAAATGAAATCTAGCTAGATCGATTTATTGTCCCCGACACCACCTACATAATAAGTTTCACGGATATTGCTGACGCCGTTTCCGAGATCCTGAATATATAACAATATAAAAATTTACATGAATGGCTCGTTTAAAGGTATAAGATAATATTTTAAAATTAATGTATTCATTAAATCATACTACTAACACGTTACGTATTATATATATGATTGAATTTATATTAGTTGTTACCGGTTTAATAAAACATGATTTAATTTTCGCTTTTTTTTTTTTAAATGACTACGCTATTGACCCGCAAGGTCTTAACAGCTTCACCGGACTACTAAGGCGAGCGCTTAAGGCACTCAGCCGATTTTATTCTGACAACCAGCTCAAGGGTGCACGGCACACCTCGGCTTGGCTGTTGCCTGTTGCATGCAAAATCGCGACCTATCTTAGCTAACCTAGCTAACTATTCATATATGTATGAGTTGTTGAAACGTATATGTGTACCAAGCATACACGCCTCAACAACTTCTCCATATATTTATTATCGGAAAATTGAGAGTTTTTTTAGTTCGATAAGGGAAAAAAAGTAAACCCTTCCACTTTCATGTGTAAGCGTGTAGCGTACACGTGTGTGGGTTGATCGTGTAGTGTTGTAGCGGTGATATATATTTGTATGTCACCGTATCGCGCAAGCAACGCACTCAAGGGCTCCCTACCGAGGGATCGAACCTAGGCTTGAGCCGCTGCCGTGGGAGGCCTAATCGGGTGAATTTTCGCTTATCTAAGTGATCATAGCCAACAGGTCAAACATATTTGTTTATTCGCGTCACAAATTATTTATAGGACTTTTAATATATATTTTTCATTGGCTGAATAAGTAAAATTACATAAACAATTTTATATCATGATTTTGCTGCTAATAATTTTACTTCAAAATAGATTTTCTAAGCGTTCTCCTGTGGTTTTCATTATTTGGAGTATAGTTCGGTGAAGCTGTAAAGATCTGTCCAGGTCCAAAGCGTTTACATTTCGAAAAAAAAAATTTGGAATGACTTAAAGTGCGCTATTGAACTTTATTAGTGATGCCGTCTACAAGTGGTGTGTATTTTCATTTACCATATTACAGAGGCCCCTTCGTTTCTGTTTTGCCAGTAACAATACAGGCAAAGTTTTGGATTATGACTTGCAACCTTCCGATTGCAGGCGACTGGATAGGGCACCGCCAAACTAATCTATACTAATATTATATAGAGGTAAAGTTTGTGAGTTTTTGACGTTGTGATGTTGTGACGTTGTAGGGGGTAATTTCAGGAACTACTGGTTCGATTTGAATAATAATCAATGTTATGTAGCTCATTCATCGAGAATGGTTATAGGCTATATATCATTACACTAAGACCAATAGGAGTGGAGCACAGATGAAAAATGTTTCAAAATCGGAATGTTTTTTCCTTTTGAGAACTACTGCGTGTTAGTGTTGGTGTTAATGTATCTATTCCACGCGAACGAAGTCGCGGGCAGAGGCTAGTTATGTCATAAAATAGCTGTAGTATATCGCTGTAATATATTTATATAGCATACACATGTATTACAGATGTTTAATAAGTTCAATATATATTTATTTAAATTACTTTCGGAATTGATTAAATATCTTTTCATATATTATATTTAACTAATTCCAAAAAAACAATAATGTTAGATTATGGATTTTGAAGTACCTAAGACTTCTTTAGGAGCGACTAGAAGGTAACTGGATGACAATGCAACGGGAGTCCGTTACGGCAATATGGCGTCACGTTTCTGTACCATCCGGTTTTGTCAATAAATATTTTATAAACAAATCAATCAAATATTTACAAAAAAAAATTGAATAATAATTAAAATCACACAATTAATTATGCGCGACCGTGCTGCCTTCCGATTTCAATGTAAGTAACATTATCAGTAGTACCATCCATCAGCTAATTTGAAAGTTAAATAACACAGGAAACATTATTAGCAACTCTTTGTTATAAAGTAAATAAAATGTAGAAAAGTACGAAAAAAAATGTAATAAAAAGTTTTACTTCAATCGCGTGTGACGGTTACACGTATTTTTTTTAGAATTATAGTATATTATATCCTAGAAGTTTATGGATTTTCTTTGTTTCTAACGAAATACCAGATCACTACGCTGTTGAACAAGTTAAGGCCAACAACTCATAATTTATAGATTATATAAGAGAAATGTACCAAGATAATAAATTATATGACAAAATGTAATGACAATACGAAATATCGTATGATATTAATATCATTTCGTTTTAAATTACTGCAATACAATATATATTGTATCTAAATTATAAAACATTACTAATTAACGAATTTGTTATCTAATTTTAATTAGGTTTGTAGTATATTGTTTATATCTGTTAGAGATTGTTAGGAAATAAAAGTAGATTAAAAATTTTGTACGGTGGTAAAATAAATAATCAATTAATTATTTTTATTTCCTACTATAGACTTGTTGATGAAACAGGCAATTTAAAAGGCACGGGTACAATTTTAAAACAGTCTCTGCAAGCTATACTAACTTCTACTATAAATATGAACGTGTTTTTGTTTGTCCCACTTTCACGCCCTTACTATTTAATCGATCATCGTGTAGTTTTATATACATCTTTTGAAGGCTACAAAAAAGAACAACAGACTTTAACGCTTTATAACTACGTTAACGCGAACGAAACTAACAATTATTAGTTAAATATTATAGTGGACGCTACTTTGCACTTCCGCTAGGAATGGATTGACCACCACTACGTCTAACTACAACAAAAAGAAACACAATGGACAATTTTGAAAATAAATATATCAATCATGAAGAACAAATCCTATATTACTATCGATATGTTGACGACATAATAATTGGCTGGAAAGGAACACTTAGACAAATTCAATCGTTCGTTAAGAAACTTAACAATATAAATCCAAAAATACAATTTCAAGAAGAACTAGAGAATAATGAGTCGCTGAACTACTTGGACCTGACAATCAAGAAAGTGGAAGGAAAACATCAATTTCAAATATATCGTAAACAAACGTATACAGACACAACAATACCGGCAACCTCATGTCATCCTTGGACACATAAATTAGCTGCTTTTCGCAGCTATGTACACAGATTAATGACGGTTCCACTTGATGAGGCTAATTACAAAAAAGAATTGCATATAATATATCAAATGGCTATCGCTAATGGATACAATAAAAAGATCGTCGACAATTTAATAAAGAAGAAGTACGTAAAGATCTGTCAAAATCTTCTATATGCCGGTCCCAGCGAACTTTTAAATAAATATTCGGGAAGTATAAATTACGTGGGATTCATATCAGATCGTATAGCCAAGATACTGAGAAAGAACAAAATCAACGTGGCATTTAAAACCAAGAACAGCCTACAGAGACTATGTAATCAAAAAGATAAAATCAATCAATCACAAAAATCGGGTGTATATAAACTTAAATGTGACGAGTGTAACGCTGTTTATATCGGCCAAACGGGACGTAGTTTCAATACTCGTTATAAAGAACATACATCGGCGTTTCGACATGAACACCCGGAGAGGTCACATTTCGCAAAACATCTTATTGACTCGCACCATATACTTTCGGACAATCATACATACGAAATTCTACATATATGTGAGAAAGGATTCCGACTAGATATTTTGGAACAAATGGAAATACAAAAACATAACAAGAATAATAAATATACACTGCTGAACGAACAAATAGGCGAGTCATACTCCCCACTACTCAGAGTAGGGACGAATACTATAAATAAAGACGCATAAACCGCCGCGTTCACTAGGACTGTTGATATTTTTAAAAATATCGGATTTTCGATATATCGATATTTATGAAAATATCAATATCGGACCTCGATATATTGGAAAAAAATATCGATATTTCGATATATCGGCTATGTTAAAAAAATGTAATTCAGCTTAACATTGATTTACAGTTTTTAATCCAGTATATTTGTACAGTTTATCCCATATATGTTTTAAAATGTAACAGTACAGTTCTAAGAGCCACAAACGTCATTCAATCATATTGATAATCGTCATCATTATTGTTTTATCTAAATAAGATAATTATGTGTACCAATATTTTTAGTCCATCAGTTACCAAGTTTTTTAAAAAGTGGTAGTCTACTAGTTTCATTAGTAGAATAACATTTCGATGTCTGCGGATTCGAACCCCGGTGTGTAATAATGAATTTTACAAAATTCGCGTACACTTAATAATTTAAATTGGTAACAGTATCGTCTGACGGTCAAGAAAAACCATGTGAGAAAACCTGAGCTTGAGAAATGTTCTGGTAGTATTACTATATGTGAGAAAACGTACAATTGTGGTTTTCTCAGAGTTTGAAATTGCCAATACGCCGTGGGCTAGTGTGGTGATTATGTCCATACCGTCTTTCAGGTAGAGGTCTGTGGCCCTGCAGTGGCTCTCTTACAGACTGATGGTAATGAATATTTTTCAGCAAGAGATTTTTAAAATACTATTTACTTCATATGTTTAGCTGTTTCACTAGGTACTACGAGCCTGCTTCATATTCATTGATTCAAAACATGGCAGTGTAGACAATAACGGAAGGAATAGGATAAATGCAGGATGCACTAAATAGAGAAAGATGTTCAGGTTATGCGATCCACGAATGCCCTTGAAACTCACGGGGAAGGCGTATAAAATTGTTATAAGACAGTCATACTGCATGCATCTGAGTGCTAGGTTACAAAAGAAACGGATGAGAAAAAACTGTACGCGGTAGAGCTGCGATTGTTAAGATGTATGGTGTAACTAGAAGTGATAGAATAAAAACGTATCAGATAAAGATTGAAAACATCACCAGTGACAGACAAGTTGAGAAATAATAGATTAGCATGATACAGGCATGTCATAAAGAGAGATGAAAGACTTATAACTAGAATAGTTTTAAAGTATCGATAAAGTATGTAAAAATAACATATGTAATAGGTGTGAATTTTGAGATTATATCTGACTGAGGAGACTGGAAAAGAAAAACATAATGTATCGAGTCAACCTAGGTGGAATAAGGCTAAGAAAATGATTATGAATAAAAAAAATATCGACTGCCGATATCCAAATTATAATATCGAAATATCGATATATCGCCCAAAAAATATTACTAAAAAATATCGATATTTTAAGATAAAAATATCGATATTTCGATATATCGATATTTTATCAACAGTCCTAGCGTTCACTCGCCCGCTCGTATCGGAAGAGTCAACATCGATCTGATGATGCTCCGTGACGGAGCGAAACACGTGTAATCGATTGTCGTGATTACACGTCAATCTACAACATATTTTAATTAATTTATTAATAATTATTGTTTTATATTAATTATATTTTGTATAATTAATATATACGAAATATATATTTATTGATCAATTTATTTTCTTTTTGTTGTAGTTAGACGTAGTGGTGGTCAATCCATTCCTAGCGGAAGTGCAAAGTAGCGTCCACTATAATATTTAATTATGGATTTCCGCAAAGTAACGCCTTCTTCAATCAATTATTAGTTAGTTATTAGTTGTACCAACTCTGAAAATAACAACAATCTTAACTAAAGTTAAAGACAATATACGTTACTGTTGCTGGATACCAAATTATATACATACAACTGAAAAGTAAATGAATTAAAAGTATTGGAAGATAAAAAAAAAAATTAAAGAACACACTACTTATACATACACCTATATATATATAAAATATAATATCTAATGCTGTGAAATACTTGATATATTATTAATACCACGCGCTAATGTCTAATACCCAGATATTAATGTATTTTCATTAGTAAATAACTTTTTAATAATTGCCTTCTTAGTAATAATTTTTCGAACAAGCTCGTCTTTATGGGAATTTACTTGGAAAAATCATTATCACTATTAAATTTTACGTTTAACAAAAATTAACGAAACAGTCGTTAGTTAAATGTTTAACGTTATAAAAGCAGATTGCATTTATAGATATCAAATTTTAGTGAATTTTGGAACTTAAATGGTTTGAGGAATTTCATTATTTGAAGTGTACTAAGAATCATCTCAATTGTAACTATCATAATAAGTTTCATACTTATAAATTAAAAACGAGAGGAGAAATAAAGAAAAGTACATGGTATAAATAAAAAAATGCTGTCGGGATATATATCTTTTTCTTTATTAATAAACTAGCCTCAGCCCGCGACTTCGTTCGCGTGGAATAGTTACTTTGGGCTAACGCTGACACGTAACGGAAGCACTGAAGAGGAAACATAGCCCGTTTTTTAAACATTCTACATTGGTGCTCCACTCCTATTGGTCTTAGCCTGATGAAGTATAACCTATAACCTTTCTCGATAAATTAGCGATATAAGACTGAAACAATTTTTCAAATCGGACACACTCGACATTGACACCCGTCAATACGGGAGGCGAGAGATGCCTCAGACAGAGGGTTCGCCCTGACTCTGACCCCCCGCACGCCCCCACAAAGGGTGGGCGAGAAGAAACCCGACGAAATCGGACCAGTTGTTCCTGAGATTATCCCCTACAACGTCACAAACTCACAACGTTCCAAACTCACAAATTTCTCTTTATAATATAAGTATAGAAGTATAGATTTATATTCCTTTCGAATTGATTAATATTGATGTACCTCTTGCTTACGATTTCGCTGCTGTTAATATGCCTTTGAACTATACTCCGGAAACAGTTCTTTTTCCTGGACGATTGATACCCTTTTATCTTTTTCTGAACCCCTGAAGACGTGCATAGAAAATTAACACGGACAAAGTCGCAAATAACAAGCATTACACCGTAGTCCGTGCGAGTCGGACATAACCCACTTTTTCCGCGGGAGGATAGCGTATCCATAAAAGATTTCCCCACATTATTAAAAAAAAGATAACAAGTAGTTGTAAATTAATAGCGTATAAATGTATTACTATAACGAGTAATGTCACGGTTCTTTATGTACCGCATTGCGTCCGAGACCATTCATTACGATTTTATAAGAAGAACATCCTTAATCATTTTTTTTGTGACCTGTAATTATTATTCAATTTATCAGACAATATTTATATCACGTTTGGAAGTATGAAGTCGTAAACTGTTATCTTGATGACATATCGTAAATGTCGATCGATCTTCCTTTAATTGTTCCTTTGTACAGTCGAGGTGACAAAGTGACATTTTAAAGTTACTGGTGTTCGTGTAGTGATTGAAATTCTTTTTAATTGTTTTTATTTTCAATATTGTTGAGGTATCTATACTTAAAAGTAGATTTCTATAATCAAAGCTTTTATTTAAAAAAAAGACAGTCATAAGGACTATCGAGAGAAGTGAAAACTTAAAACTATGAAATAGCTATGTTTTCTGTTGAATTTTTAAGTGAACTTTAGGATGTATTATTTAAATTTCAATAATTTGTGTACTAAAAAAAGTAAATTTTCCAAAAAAAGAATTACGCGACTTCAATATTAATCAGAGTCATAAAAATAAGGCACTAAAAACCGGAAAATAAGTAGTTTATCAAATTAACCAAATTTAATGAAATAATAGGTGGGTTTCCGGCACTCAAAAATGATGTGCTCCTAGACGTATCCGTCAATAGCGAACCTTGTCAACTTCCTAAATGAGAGCGAATGTGGCTTGCGAGACCAGATTTTGTTTTAAAGGTACGGTTACAAGGCGCACAGTGTAACTGACCAAAGCAATTTAGGGCGTAGAAGTAGGAAGTCTACGGACGGTTCTTTACGAAGAGGCGTTTTGGATCGAGATTGTGTAGTCGATGGTTCTCGAAAGTTTCTACTACCCTTTTAACAGAGTTGCGCCATTTTGATATCTGTTGCGTAACCTCTTCTCACTTGTTTGAAGGTATGTAAAAGGCTTACAGATCAGAATTTCAAACTATTCAGGCGGGCTTAGAAAAACTTTTATCACTGATCCGTGGTTTCATCTCTTTATTTTCTAACACTAAGGACTAACTCATTAGCGAATACTCAAATCTACGTTTCATTCGATACTTTTTTTTATTTCTTTGTTGCCATAAATTAAATATTTTAAAATTTAAAATGTTTTAGTTTTCTATGTAGAAAGTTATTTTAATATTTTAAGTGAATAATATTAATTTACGTTTACAGAGTCGTATATTAAGACTTGAGTGAAAGTAATTAGATGCTTCTAAGAACTAGATAAGTAGCTTCTGTTTTACTTTACAACTAACTGATATTCGCAACTTCGATTGTGTTGCTTATTATCTTAATCTATCTAATACCTTTAAACGAGCAATTCTTTTATATTTTTATATTGTTTTTATGTTGTTCAGAATCTCGGAAACGGCGTCAGCGATATCCGTTTTATTTTTTTATTTTTCGAAATGACTACGCTATTGACCCAGCAAGGTCTTAACAGCTTCAACGGACTACTAAGGCGAGCGCTTAAGGCACTCAGCCGACTTTATTTTGGCAACCAGCTCAAGGGTGCACGGCACACCTCGGCTTGGCTGTTGCCTGTTGCATGCAAAATCGCGACCTATCTTAGCTAACCTAGCTAACTATTCATATATGTATGAGTTGTTGAAACGTATATGTGTACCAAGCATACACGCCTCAACAACTCCTCCATATATTTATTATCGGAAAATTGAGAGTTTTTCAGGTCGATAAGGGAAAAAAAGTAAACCCATCCACTTTCATGTGTAAGCGTGTAGGCGTGCACGTGTGTGGGGGTGATCGTGTAGTGTTGTAGCGGTGATGTATATTTGTGTCAACGTATCGCGCAAGCAACGCACTCAAGGGCTAGGTTTAAGCCGCTGCCGTGGGAGGCCTAATCGGGTGTGCGGGAGCGAAATTAACCCCCAGACCACGGTGGCGTGATCTGTGACGTGATTGAATCAGGAGGGTCGGTAAAAATGTGTCGCGGACGTCTTTTATAACGCGCAGCGTTAGGTACGGGTTCATAGTTTGCGGCGGATACCACTAACGGACTGGGATGATTCGCGGCTTTTTTTAAAATAACTAATCGTAAGTGATTTTACGTACGCCCAGGTAGAAGGGATCTCTAGGTCTCTATGGAGATCGACTCTCCGGGTGTACCACGGGGCACCGGTCACTTTACGTAAAACACGATTTTGGAGAACCTGCAGCTTATCAAAGTTATTTTTGGACATATGCGCAAAAACGGGGCAGCTATATCGATATCCGTAAAACTTAGTATGTAGGTGGTTTCGGGGACGATGAATCGATCTAGCTAGATTTCATTCATAGAGAACTTTTTATCTGAGTTTTCAGGCATTACAAAAATATAGCTAGAATATAAAGGTAAATTTCGCCGCTGCCGTCAAAACGTAAATAGCTCAGATGGAAATCGGCTGCTTCGAGAATTCGTTTAACCCCAGTTCGAATCTGAGTGATAGGAATAGAAATATCTTTTTAAAAAAATTATATTTTGGTAAAAAATACTAATTTTGTGAGATAAACCTAATAGTTTATTTTGATTTTCAAAATGTTTTTTAACAAACCGAGCTAGGCTCGGTCGTCCAGGTACTAATAATGTCTTAAGCAAGGAAGAAAAAAATTAAAACAAAGATATACTGTGCTTGTAAAATCTCTTTGTAAACAATGTCTACCTATTAAAGGGTGGATCAATATTTGAACAATTGTGACGTCTAGAAATGACATCGCTCTGTGTGCATCCACTAAAAACGAATGTAACTATTTAGGTTTAGTAAAAATATATAACATGAAGAGATAAACCAGATTGAGTTTCTTGTCGGTTCTTCTCGATCACTGGGTTGTTTTCTGAACAGGTGGTAGCTTTGACGTTCATAAGCGCCGTCTCAGGGTCTAAGGTGAATAAATTATCAATTAATAAATTTCAAATTCATCAATGTATTGACGTATTTAGTTGTTCCTTGCGTGCATTCCACTTAAAACTAAAAATTGTATTACTATAACTTTATTTCTAAGCATGGCATTTTTTTTAAGTAAGCTGTGTTTACTGTTGTACGACTCACATCCAGATTTGTATCTGATGTATGTTAACTAATGTATGGTAATTAATTGTGTGTATGAGGTTTAGTTTGTGGATCAAATAAAAAAAATAGAAAGTTTTTTGTTTAGATTTTGACTTTACTTCCTCTCTCTGGCGCATGTGCACCACACAGTTTGCCTTACTTCACAGCTTCACACATTGCAAAATGCGTAGTGCTAATAAAAAATGTAGTTTCTTAAAACTCTAATGATGTCATATTGAATGAAGATATCGTGTTATTTATTATTTATATAGTGTGGGATTCGAACCTCTAACAAACAGCACAGCGGCAGCGATGACCTTTTAAATCCATAAATACAAAGTACAAAAATCAAGTGTATTATAATTCTTACGAGATTCACTTTTAAGTTAGTCGGCTCAAAATTCTTTATCTTATCATAGGATTTTTGTCCTATTCTTATTTTCTACAAATAAATAAAATATTGTACAAAGAAAGTTATATTACTATTTGCTACAGTTTTGCACATGTAAAATCAGATTTAGAGGATAATTGTTTATTCTCTACTACTGAAG
>JACEII010000072.1:3427523-3466064 GCA_014332785.1 Antheraea mylitta | reverse complement strand
ACTTACGATTGAATGATACAAATATTTCCATTCTAATTGTTGGAAGTTAAGTGTCAAACTTGCATTCATTTTTTATACGTACAGTAAGTTCACGCTTCCGTTTCAATGAGACATATTTATTTGTCTTTTATTTTGTTTTATTTTTTAAATGTGCGGAATGTGGTAACGTGAGTGAATGAAAGGACATCAACATTTGAAGCTGGTTGTACTTGCCCTATTGTGACTGCAAATAATTGAGAGTAGTGAATAATTGAATCAAACAAATTTTTTATGATAGAACGAGATCAATATACTTTATATACATACATCTTTACAATGTACATCTTTATATATTAATTTATATCTGTGATAGTTAAATTCAAATACCGTTTGACCAACCACCTTGAAAATTGGTGTTTCAAGCATGTGTTCCAATTGTTTTCTCGTGGAGAAAGTTGATGTATTGTCAATGTTGCTATAACTAGACAGTGTTGGGTTATTATTATTGTTAAGTTTTATATGGTAATTAAATTCGGACAAAATCGCGGTTGGTCGGTAGTATACTTTAAAAATACTAACTAGCGAAAGTGAATTTATCTGTTGGTTACGCTCTCGTCTCGTAGTATTAAAGTAATTATCTTGAAATTTTCCAAAACAAGGGGTAGAGAAAAGGACAGAGATTATGTTTAATCTAAAGAAAATAATGTTCCCAAGGGATAAGTTAAACTTTTGAGCTAGTATAACAGACTTTTAACTACATAATATTAGTTTAATTCGATATTACTACTTAACCAATTTCTTTGTTTCTGATTTATATTTGTTTCTTGCACTGTTGCCGTTTTAGCGACTTTGTCGCTAGATTTAGCGGATTTTGGACATGTTTATCGTCTTTTTTATTCAATCTAGCGACTTAAAAAAAATAAGCGACCTCTAGCGACTAATTGAATAATGATAACATTTAAGCATTTTGGTACTAATTTAATTGTAATTAATGGTAATTACATGAATTGCTGATGTTGTTTTTGAAATTTCCCTACCAGAATGACGTTCGATTTCAGGATCGACCAGAATGAAAACAGCAAGAAGAGTTATAACGTGACTAAAACTTGTTATAACTAATCCAACTAAAGCCGTTGTTCGTTTTATCACAGTGAAGTATTGACAATATAGTATTTTCACCATATTTTTTACTATGGAATATTATGAAACATTTAGCGACTTCCCATGGATTTTTAATTATGTATTTTTCAAAATCTAGCGACTTTTTATTTAACGTCTGAAGACTTTTTTATTTCTTAAACGGCAACACTGGTTTCTTGTTAAGTTATCTCATTCGATAGTATACGTTTGCCAATACGATCTGATTTTGTCTCTGGACACCACTGTGCTCTGTTCTGAATTAATTATGCTTTCATATTTAAAATTATCAATATCTTGGTAATGGATATGTCTATGACCCTTTTTTATTAACGTGGGGAAATCCATTATGAATACGCCACCCTCCCGGGGGAGAGCATGGGTTATGTTCGACTCCTAGGGACTATAATTACGCATGTCGGCCCAACGGCCGGCCCAATAATGATGCTGAGAATCCTGTGCTAAAAGAGAAACAGCCTGGCAAACATAGTCTGTCTCCCAGACGGCCGAACTAGTATTTATCTGGGCTAGTTAATTAGGCCAGTTAACTGCTGAGTTAGATAGTTAAGGTCAAGTTTTTTTTCTTTTATATCATAGGAGGCAAACAAACAGATAATGTTAAGTGATCATCACCGTCTATAGACACTTGCAACATCAGGATAGTCGCAAGTGCGTAGCCAGCCCGTGTTGGGGGGGGGGGTTGAGAGTAAGGGAAGAAGGAAGGGGAAGGGGAGGGTAGATGGGACTCCGGCGCTCTCACTGACCGAACGAAACGCAACAATGCAAGCACTGTTACTTCACGTCGGTGTTTCTGTGGTTCGCGTGGTACAACCCCGTTCGAACCGACCCATTCATGCTGAAACCAGTAATAGCTTCAGTTTGGCTCCACCACCTACTAAGTTACTGGGTTACTTAGGAATATGTCTGTGAATCGTATCTTAGAGAGACTGTAGCGTCGTGGAGATTTGACTCGGCTGTCCTTAGTATGCATAAAATTAAATACTGTATATTTGTTAAAAATTACATGCATTAATTGTCTAGTTATTTACCTGGTGTGATAATTATTTCTATTGTGTAGCTTATTCTTCACAAAGTCTTAGGTCTATGTTTAAAGCAGATGCTAACTCAAATATTAAATACTTGCTGACTCGTGCGTTAGAAAATGGCAAACGGTCAATCGTGAAAATAAGTAGCCTCGAACTTAGTCATATAACCACCTTTCGTATATATTAGATAACTATTCGATTTTTATAAATAATCTCGTACTATTGAAGTTCTTTTTAGCGACAAGGAAGAAAAGTATCATACATTAGCTGCCACCGGCGTTGTTCTGAGAATATGTAAATGTCAGGGATATGTCAAGTACATTAATCCACTAACGCCTCTTGTGCGTACCATATGGAGATCGTGATCTGTACCGAATTGCTGTTAATCTTAAGGCTTGGACACACGTGTGAATATTTCTTTAATTTGTAAATTGCAACGCCCGCGTCCGTCACGTTGTTATGCAAATGGGTACAACTAATCTCTGTGAGAAAACGTTAGCTTTCTTGGAATCAGTTTTAGTATTACATAGATACTGCGGTGTAATTATCTTGAGTGTGATTCTGATAAGACTTTTATCTGTTGGATTTTAATAGGTGGGCAGTTTTTTTAATTTTGTAATGTTCCCGTGTTACACAAAATTATATGTAATGTTTAATTTTATTTTTAGTAAATGTAATAAAAGTTACTTCAATATTAAAACGCTTTAGATACATGATAAACTGTGTGATTTAAATTCTACATTTCTTATAGAACTTGTAGGGTTAGTAGCGCTTGACTACAAAGTAACTTGAAGTTAATTTATTAGGTTTAATTCTCCTTTAACCTATTTAGAGTATAACGTTATTTAACATAAGGTGAGATTGTGGTCTAACGGTAGACGAGTAAAAAAAAAAGATTGTTTTTGATTTGTCACGTCAAGGAATCATCCTTTATATTCAACTGGTCAGAGGCTTGCAGGCCGGCATAATAGCATTGCCATTGTTTCTAGTTTGTACTATACTTAGAATTAGGTATAGAACAGTGTGTCGACGCAAGTAAGCGACAACAAGGTGGATCGTGTTTAAAAAAAAACATCTATGGAGCTATTTCAGCAGTTAAAAGCTCATTTTAAGTCATATTTACTCATTGCAGGTTTTTGTGTTGAATTATAAACTCACCTGGTAATGACAATGTGACATAAGATGAAGAAACATGTTTAAAGAAAAGGGCTGGCTGGCTCCAAGTGTAGTTATCGCAACACACTTGGAGGTGCTCGCTGACGGATTTGTAACTTAGAAGGTTGCATCTCTGCTTTTTCTTTGAGGAAACCAGGTTTAGTTTAATTATCCATCATTTAATAAAGTTTTATTAAATAAAGTTATATGTCTAACATCACACTGAAATAAAAGTATACTGGTGCATTTTTTTTTAAGTAGTAAATGGGAGTGAGATTTATACGTTATGTGATCACTACATCTCTATACGTAACCAATTCGAAGGTCCTGAAACCTAAGATCAGAAGACTAAGTAAGTGAAGTAGGAAGGCATCGTGTGGCTGTGTGTGTTGCCAATCGTTCCTTAATAGAAAGTAGCAAGATCAGTGATGCTCCTGCTGATGAACTTTGCAGAGTCTCATGTGCATTACCATTCTGCCAAGACTTGTGATCCATTTGTTAAGTGACAACTGCATACTATGATTATATACAACCAATTTTAAAAGAACTTCAAACCTAATATTACTTGCCTTAGTAAGGCCGGAGTAGAGAGGCCTCTTGTTGCTGTGTGTGTTACAAATCACTCTCGTCGGAATATAGCAAGAAACGTGATGGTCACGCTGACAAATTTTCCACGGTCTAAAGTGCACTATGATTCTGCCAAATCCCGCTGTCCCTCTGTTAAGTGATCATTACATAACATGGTTATAAATAATTACTTTAAAAGGGCCTCAGATTTAAGATCAAATACCTAAGTAAAAATGGAGTAGGATCACCTCGTTTGGCTGTTTGTGTTGCCAATTACTCCTTTCGGAGTAGAACAGCAACATTGGGGATGCTCCCGCTGTTAAACCTTGTAGACACTAAGGTGCCATCATCGATTAAAATTATAATGTGTTCATTTGTATCTTATTGTGTTTGCAACCTTATAAAGTTCAACTATTAACTCATGCGTCAACATCATTGCTTGTGACAGGTCACAATATTATGGAAAGGTTCGTTTCGACGCGACGCCGGTATGCAATGTAACGAGAAATTTATGTTTATTATACTTTAGACAAACGTCGAACATTATTCTTGTCAAAGGCTAAATAGAATTACGATTACAAATGTTTTCAAAACAATGGTTTAAGTTGAAACTTGTGTTATTCGATATCAGTCGTTAAATGTTTCCCCATTTTTGCCGGGTTATTTTAAATGTTGTCAATGTATGAAATATGTCATGTTTTTAATATTATTTATCTACCTGCTTTGGCGACCGATCTTCAATTTTAAGATTATAACTACCAATCAACTACTTACTATTATTATTATCAATCGGATAATTATTTCCTTTAAAAAATCAGCGTCCCAAAATTCTTTGTTCCGTATTAGAACTTATCAGGGAATTTTATGACACTTCACGATTTTATGATACGTGTTATTATTTCTAATCTTATTGTACAAAATAATTAAACTAAATATTTCATATGATAATTTTATATACCTTTTTTATCATATAGGAGACAAACAAACAGGCAAGATACTTGATGTTAAGCGATCACCGCCGTCCATAGACACTAACAACACCAGGGGAGTCGTAAGTGCGTTGCCAACCTGTGTTTTGGGGGAAAGGAGATGGGGAGAGAAGACGAAACGGGGGAGAGAAGAAGGGAGTCCCCTATGGCGCTCCCATTGACCGAACGAAACGCAACAATACAAGCACTTTTACTTCACATCACTCACTTGATGATAGCAATAATTCTCAACAAGGAGGTTGTTCACTGTCTTATTAAATATTACTGGATATTGTTAATAGTCGGGCGACTAGTTAGTTATATTGTGAGCAGACTAGTATAATTATAAATGGAGTTGTTCCTGAAGTGGATACATGACTTGGCTTTACTCAAATATATTGGCCACCTCAATACAGACGTAGTGTTTTTTGAATAAAAATTGATATTTAATCTATGAACTCAAAATGCTTCGATTAAACACTTGAACTGCCGAAATACATAATAGTTTAAGCTCCATAAAAACCGATAAAGACTTTTTGTAGCGTCAATTTGAAAGAATACGGTATTTATTACTAAATTTGAAATGCTTCAAATTATGTTTAAACAAAATGACTAGTTATTTTGCTCGTCAATAGTTATCTACTATACAAAAAGAAAAAGAAAAAATCGATTGACCAATCGTGGCGAAAAGGTACTGAATTGATTTATATTCGACCATTTCTACATCGATACTCGAACTAAAATGAATATACGCTTTATTTTGAATTAAATTTAATAAAAATAATTGGATTTTTGTATGGATTTAATAGTTAATATATGTTTTTGTCGCGCATATGTATAATTACACAACGTAGTAACTGTAGAAACGTATATAAATACAGAGTCGACTTTCAATGAGCATTTTTTATTTATAAAACATTAAAAACTGCTTAAAGTACAGTGCATATAAATTATTTAGTAAGGATAATATTAAACGTTCAATTTTTTCTGTATTTGTAATGAAAAATAATTTTCAACTAAACCTCTATAAGACAACAGTAAAACCGAGAGTAACTTTGAAGTTAGACAAATCTTAGAGATCTCTATAAAATGCTATCTCGACATGTTTTCGCTCTTAAAAATATAAATGATTTTCTGATGACTTTATGACAGGCCTTAAGTATCTTAAACATGCATACATTTGAGAGCTATGATTGAAACTTAAGAAATTTATGTGCATTATGACAGCTACTACTAGCTGAAACCCACCACTTTGATAGCATGGTTCAATATCGTAACAATATATTTTATGTACGAGAAAAAATACCAGGTGAATGTTTAAAGAGTTGCATCCTTCAATCTGTGGTAGTTCATGGCCATTTTTAACATAAAAAATAATAGTATCAAAACAAATACTAATAAACAACAAAAAGAATCCTAGTTAAAATTTATTCTAAATCTTTTAAAAGTATGAAGACGATACCTTTAAAAGTAAAAAAAATTAGGCCTAGGTTCAATGAAAAACTTTAAAGGGGCCCTTCTCAAGGTTAATCATTACGTAGATGCTGGCGAAGAATTGGAACCGAGTGCAAGCCGAGGTGTGGAAGGTGGGCCGGACTGCGCGATAGGGTGTGATTCATTTTTACAGCAGAATACCCTGTCAAAATATTGCTTGCGACTAAACAGGCGCTCGGTATACGCATCAACCGCCATGCCTGACTTCTGAGACAAAAAAAAATAGGTCGCTGAATGCGTACCTACTGTTTCTAAAAATTATAGTTTATGAGAACTGTAGTAACTAATACACAAATGTGTTAAATGAACTTATATTTTTTTTATATACGATCTAAGCGTCTAAGATGTAAAAGCAGAAAAAGAAATTCAAAATCTATTCAGTACTTTTTGAGTAATGCGCGCACATCGGCACACATCTATCAAACTATTACAGATAATTGAAGTAAAATTGTATTAATGCCTTACTTGAAATAAATAAACAATATTTAATTTTAAAAGTGCAAAAATAGCGTTATTTTTTTCAAGCTAAATCGTGCTAGTCATCAATACATGTTAAGCCTTTGTTGTTAAAGCGAAACTTACCGAAGAACAATTTTGACATAAAATGACCTTCTGTCCCCAAATACAGATAATCTGATTAGTGACCGAAATGAACTAGATTTTATCACGTTTTATCACGTAACTGTAACCTAGAATAAAGTTAAAAGGTTATATTACATAATATCAGTGACTCCATTATCAACGATTTTGAACTTTGTTTGTCTTAATCTTCGGAAGACAATTAAAAGAAATTAAACAATATTATTCGCATGCTTGATGTTATAATGACATACGCTGTTACTGTAATCCTAACTAATTTTAATACTAACGAATGATTGTTTGTTTATCACGCTTTCACACCTCAACAACATGACTGATCATCAGGAAATTTAGCGTACATCTTTTCAGGGGTATAGAAACGCGTTCAGCCACAAGAATAGTACTGTTGTATAGTATAGTATGTTGTACTGTGAACATATAATTATATACATCGAATGATTGAAATTCGACCATGATAAGGAGGTAAATATTACTTTTTCTCACGAGTTAATAATGTATCTGTATTAAATATTGTAAAAAAATTGTGGATTGTACACACAAATTTTATTAAAATTTGCCCAAAAGAAGAAACAGTTCAGTCACATACAAACTTCACAAGAATAATTTATATAAAGTTAACTAACGGATTGATTTATTAACGGATTTTCATATAAACTTTCATCGCCTTAATCACAATTCTAAGATTTGAATTTTCAAAAATCATTAGTTCTCAACAACAGTATAAATGGAACCCGTACACATATTATCACAGCCCTAGCCCTAGTAGTTTGGCTGTGAGTTGATATGTCTCTTAGTCAGACAGTTACTTCACCGGACTACTAAGGAGAGCGCTTAAAGCACAAAGCCGATTTTATTTTGACAACTAGCTCAAGGGCGCCTGTCACATATCGGTTTGGGCTGTTGCCTGATTCATGCAATCCACGCCCTATCTTTTTTTATCTGAAGAAATCCTTTATGGATACGCAATTCTGCCGGGAGAGAGGGTGGGTTATGTCCGACACGCACGGACTAGAACCTCACGGTGTACGTCTGCCGCTATAGTTGGGGCGGCACGAAATCTCTATAGAATTCATCGTGCCGCCCCAGCGGTTGGCCAAGCAACAAATGCGCTGTCACGCCCCATCTTGTTAGGACAGGCGTGTACACACCGGCCGTCTCCTCCGTCCATCGAACCTGTGCAATGGGAAGATGGGCCCCCGACCCATCTTCCCTGATCCAGTTTCGGCGGGAGGAGATGGCAGTTTGACCGCCTCCTCTGTTGGCGGAGACGATCACTCTGAGGGTCTTGCTCACAGATCCTCTCCGCCGCCTCCTTCTACGAGACGACTTCATCGCAGAAGGAGGCCATAGCATTCCACACATCTTCAGCGAGAGATCCTGTCCTACCACCGCAGCCAACGTGAAACGTTGCTTCTCCCATGCAGCACACTCAGATAAATTCGCGACCTATTTGAGCTAACCGAAGCTAAGCTACATATTCATACTTATGTATATGAATTATTGAAACATATATGTGTAACAATAATACATACCTCAATAACTGTTAATATTTATGTTGTAATAGTTATGTTGTAATATTTATGTCTGCAGTTATTCTTTTATAGATAAGTAATATATTTACACCCTTATTCCACAAATGCCAATCTAATCCTTCGCAGGGCCCGAGTGTGGTCGGTACGTGACCGGTGCCAAGGGCGTCAGGTCAACTGTCGCTAGGGCTGTCAAGGGCTGTCACATTCACCACAGTTGAAACTTAAGGCCTCCCTCTGAGATATATGTTCAGTTTTCGTAGAATATTTAACAAAGATTTGTCTTTCTCTTAGTCATGTTATGCAGTCAACATATAGGCGACTTCTTATTAAATAGTTTGCTACATAAATATATATTTAATACAGATCTAGAAAGTGTTTACACGTACATTTTTAATTGGTTTACCCTTCACCCTAGTAGTTACACACTTATGATCGTAAGGCCATATAATATATATTTGCTTAAAAGACACCTTTAAGGATTTAAATTTGTTTTTTTATTTTTTATGTTTAGTCCAGTGGAGACAAACGTTTATTTTAATATTGCAATTTTTGTTAACAATTTGAATAGTTTGTAGTTTTTGATTAATCAGATTTAATCTAACTTTCAAGAACAGTATATTTTTTCTCATTTACAGGAACCCTATGTCCTTTTTTTACAGACAAGATTTGCAAAATCTTACGACGATCTTCGAGTAGTGCGTGAGTAGTAAGGCGTGAAACCGTAACAAACAAACAAATGCAGTTTCGCAGTTATAACACTATTAAGAATTAATTAATAATCAATGTCTTATGTTATAATTAAAAGTGTAAATTCAGAAATAAAATTCAGAAAAGGATTAGAACAATAGCAATAAGGCGCCTATTGTACCAATAACAAAACTTGAAATGTTCTTGTAATGATTGTGTATAATTGGTGTACAATAAAGTTTAAATAAATAAATAAAAATAGAACATTGCTTTTTATCAACACTAATTGCATGATATTTCCGTACAGCGACATTTTCTATATGTTGTGACTTAGCGATAACTATCTCATCTTACTCATAACTAATCGGTGACATCCCTAGCGACGTCTCGACGAGACGGGTGACCCGTGATACACGGAATGTTACCTATAACAAGCTGTGCACAATGTCTTGTGGCATAATTAGCCGTCAAGTAAACGTACAGATCTTCTGGGTGAGCATCTAAATTGCCGTGTTTACCTACTTTAATATTTTTTTACTGTGATTTCTAATTTCATACATTAAGAATTATATTTTTATATATATTATTATTCACAGAGTACATATAGCGTAAAACATTTATTTACTTTCGTTTTCACCGTTGCAGATATAGTTTTAGAAATCTTGAATTTTAAATAATTTTATATTAGCTGTGTACGTATGTGAATATATAAGTGGCATATCAAAATAAAGCGATGTTAATTGTTAAATTAAATAGTGTGTGTACACGTAAGTTTGTGGAGGTGATCTGTGCTGTGAAAAATTGTTAATGTCACTATATCGCGTTAGCAACATGCTAGAGGGCTTCCACTACGGGGGTTCAAACCTAAAACCTAGGCTTGAGCCACTGTCGAGGGGCAGCAAAATTTACCACCAGACCAAGGCGGCGTAATGTGGGTTTACACGGGCGTGATCGTGCATACGCTCTGTTTGAAGAATATGCATGATACTGATCATTACCTGCCGTTTTATCGGGAGGATCGGAAAGTTTCCGTAATAAAAAACACTGGGATTAAATTCAATAAGGTGGTAGCTTGTATAGAGTTAATTCAAAGCACGTATAGGTGTGTTCCAGCAATAACACCTGAGAATAATTCTCCTGTCTCAGCATTTACCAGTTTTGTTTACATAACTACATTGTAAACCAGATACCCAAGTATTTACGCGTGATGTCCGAAAATAATCTAACACAAAGATAGTTCGTCTAGTATTGTCAATATAGTAAAGCCTTGTAGAACGTATGATTGTCGTTGTTCCTAACTATCGCATATAATACCACCTACATTACTGCCACTTAACGATAACGTGCAAGGTCGCCGGGTCAACTGTCGCCGCGGATAAAGGCAGTTTCATTCAGAGAAACTCTGTAAAAAATACGGAATCGGATTTATTATGTGACAGTAACACATGCCATATATGAATATATTATTCGATTTCGCTCTGTATTTTAATAAACAAAGCACCGAGTATTATGGTGTAGCAAATGTGAGCTTTGATTTAATTTAGAATTATATACATTAATTTATGTTATAATATTTGTTTTGTAGTACCTAATGTATTTAGTCTATACTAATCATTACATAGTATAAAACAAAGTCTTCTGCCACTTCTGTCTGTTCGCGATAAACTCAAAAACCACTGAACGGATTTTCACGTGGTTTTCACATGTAGATAAAGTGATTCTTGTGGAAAGTTTAGGTATATAATCTGTCAAGGTTTTTTTTATTATCAGGACAGGATAACGGGCGATGGACACGGGCATGTTCGTCACCCTGGCAACTCTACATAGGTCCACGAGGTTAAGGCGCATTAGTGTTCAGTGCGCCTCCACCAATTCGTCAGGAAGGGTCAATAGTCCCTCTTCAGACCACGAGTCGGGACCCTGATGAGGGGTTAACACCTGCCGGGTTGGGTAGAAGCACTGCAGAGGCCGTTCCTGCCCTCCCGACTAAATGGTGCAAGAAGAACACCGAGGGTGTTTAGACAGTAAATATCTGACATTCTCACCTGGGCTACACGGCTAGGTGTAGAATCCAGAGAGGTCCTCCGCGAAAAAAAAGAAAGGATAACGTCTATCGGACCCGCTAGTATTATAAACAGGTAGAATTTAGGGGTATGTCGGGAGTAAAATCCAGAATTGCTGACCCGGATCTAAAAATTGTTTCACGAATGTATCTCTGTATGTATGTATGTCTATATGTCTATATGCGTAGATTTTTATTGTATATGCATTCATTTTATTATTATATTTTTTAGTACATTTATTTTCTTTTTGTTTTATATTTGCACCACCTACAATATTTTTTATTTTCTATAACAATACCACCGGTTAACTAAAAGAAAATGCCCTGTAGCATTAAGCTCGCTAGTGTATAATTAATTCAAGAAAACTATATTATTATTGAGTGCTAGTTCCTATGTAAATATATTATTATTTCAATAGATTCTAGACAATTGCTGCGACTTACAAACTATTTAAATACAATCACAAGTTTCAATATTACCTATTAAAAAATGCTACAGTAAAATATATATTCGATGATTCAATAATAGAATGTAATTTGATATCATAACGTAATATAAAACAAAGAGAAATATAATTATGCGTTCAAGAACAATTTCATAACAAAGCAAAGTATTTTTATTAAGATATTTATTTAAGGTTATCACATGAAACCTAAACTATTACTTTCGGATTCCATATTAAAAAGATTCACACCGATTAATAAAATTATATTGTACGATATAGTTATATGATTTAAACTTGTAAATCAAGTAAGCCTTCAGGCATGGGCTAAGAATAAAATGCATTCTAACGGCTCTTATGCTTGTTGAAAAAGTTCGATTTAACGTGTAATTAAGCATTCTCTGCGGCGACAGCCCAAGCCGAGGTGTGCCGTGCATCCTTGAGTTAGTTACCCAAACATCCCAAATCGGCGAGTGCCTTTAGCGCTCGCCTCAATAGTTCGGTGAAGCTGTGAAGACCATTCCAGGTCAATATCGTTTTCATTTCCAAAAAAAAAAACATTCTCTGCAGTTCGGTATATTCCACACTTATGTTGTAAGTATTACATAAACTAGCTGTGCCCGCGACTCCGTCCGTGTAGAACGTAATGTATAAAAACAGTGACTAGTAAAATCATCTGAATGTATTAAGTCCATTTACTTACTTTTCTCTCGTATTTAACGTTGATAGACCAATCCGATTTTAATAAAAGGCTAAATGTTTTGTAGGTGGTAGATCCACGCTGAAGTTATTAATGGGTCAGCTCGCCCGGGGTAGTAGCACACTCTCACAGAAAATCGACGGTAAGTAACAGTGCTTGCATTGTTGCGTTTCGTTCGGTCAGTGAGAGGGTCGGAGGATCTCTTCCCCTCCCCTCGCCTCTCCCTCCTCCTCCTTCCTTCTCCTTCCCCCAAACACAGGCTGGCTACGCACTTCCAACTCCCCACGGGATTGCAAGTGTCTATGGATGGCGGTGATCACTTAACATCAGGTGACCCGTCTGTTCGTTAGCCTCCTATGACATAAAAGAAATGTTACTCGAGGATATGCGTTATGATTTTTGTGAGGTTTCATCGTGAACTTTAGCACCGATGCGTGTCTATACAAACAGACCGACATTTCTAAAAATGATTGAAATGTATTTTAATACTTATTCCAAAACACCTATAATTTTTTTTCCACATAAACCTAAAATATACAAAAACCTTTGATATACATTCTTATTATATTTATATATAGATAGTCATATTTGTGTTGTTTGTGTTATATAGATAATTCAAAAGATTAATGCACGTCATACCTATACAATATAACACTATAAAATATTTTATTAATTATATTTATAAAGAAACGAACACTGTAATACGTAAATAATATTTCTTTGAAAATTCTGGATAGTGGTTCATATTGTTAAAAAATCTTGGACGGTCGAATAGGTTATCCATAATTTAGCTGAATACTAGCCTTGATACTTGATTCTAGGTACCTATTTTTATTAATACTATAATTATTGATACTCCTTTTATGCATCACACTGCGGGTACTACTTTTATGGACTATGGAGTATAAATTAAAACTAATGAGACACTAACATGTCTATGTTTTAAATTTCTACTTTACTGTATACAACATTTTTAAAATTTTGAACAGAATATAAACTGTAAGTATTCTTATGAGTTTTTGGCGGAATTTTTGTCTGTAATATAGTGGTTTTTATATATTTTTTCTCAATCTTGTGTTATTTGACTCTATATTATGTAACGTTGACGTTTTTACATAATATAATTTGGTTATTGTGCGTAAGGGAAGTGGATAGAAGATCACCACGAAGCATGAATTCAGAGATGCCACAAAAACTCTCTAGAGAGCGGCTATCTTATCAGAATGTTTAAATGATCAAAAGTTAACTTATTTTATTAGTAAAGTAAAAGGGTAGTAGTCCTTTTCCACAATGGCAGTAATAACCTTGAAGATTGGTTGTCAAAATTAAAAAGAAAAAAGTATTATTACGGCGATTGATAGGCCTTCCCCTTCGAAATACGCCTGAGAATTAAATCCAAACGTAACTATTTAAATGGTAATTTCATTATCAAAAAATATTTCAAGTTAAAGGTTTAGGTTTTAATGTAAAATCGCCTAATGCATAAATACAGATTAAATTTGTTATACTGAACGCTGTCGATACGGGATTACTTCTACTTGAATAGATAAATGGTTTCGAAAATACTCGTTATGACAGTTCATAGCCCAAGTAATGACGGAAAAGTATTTAAACGGATATACGAGAAGTAAGTAAGTCATTTATGTTTTGTTTTAATTGAAAACCTTTATCCATTATACTACCAAATATAGATTGGCAATAATTACCCGATTAGGCCTCCCACGGCAACGGCTCAAGCCTAGGTTCGATCCCCCGGTAGGGAGCCCTTGAGTGCGTTGCTTGCGCGATACGGTGACACACAAATATATATCACTGCTACAACACTACACGATCACCCCCACACACCTGCACGCCTACACGCTTACACATGAAAGTGAAAGAGTTTACTTTTTTTCCCTTATCGAACTGAAAAACTCTCAATTTTCCGATAATAAATATATGGAGGAGTTGTTGAGGCGTGTATGCTTGGTACACATATACGTTTCAACATGAGATATATGAATAGTTAGCTAGGTTAGCTAAGATAGCAACATGCTACAGCCAAGCCGAGGTGTACCGTGCACCCTTGAGCTGGTTGCAAAAATAAAATCGACTAAGTGTCTTAAGCGCTCGCCTTAATAGTCCGGTGAAGCTGTTAAGACCGTGCTGGGTCACAAGCGTAGTCATTTCGAAAAAAAAAGATTGGCAATAACGTTTATAAATAAATAGTTAATTACGGCTTTGTGTTATCGTGTAAAAAAGAATTATAATATTATAAACTGTTACCAGTTATTTTGCTATTGAATAATTCGCTGTTTTGTAACGTATTGCAATTTATAACAATAATACGACAGTTAAATGATTATTTTTTGTTTTTATCGTGATCGTGTGAAGTTTCTATTGGTTGTTGCATAATGCTGGTTTTTGGATGTTGCAGTATTATCGCTAGACTATTATCATGGTGGATAATAATAACGGACAATAGATAATGAACAGCAAAATAACAATATAGCAGATACCAAAACAACGTATATAGTTATTTGTTATCTGCAGTGTAGGAAAAATACATTACATTATTAGTTATTTTAATAACGACCGCCTTTAATATTAAATAATAAGCTGTCCAAAACACGACTGCGGTAACTTAGAACCGAATTCAGTTACTTTGTTAGAGCATGTTATATAGTTAAAAAATTAGTACATTGTCAGGAGTAGTTGACCTCGCTGTTTGAGACCCCTCGTTTTATAATTATTTGAATAAATAACCAAAATATTTCATTATATTGGAATGGGTTTTGTTAATTCACAGAAACTGATGGTTTTATCATAAATAACTGTAAGCTACTTTTTGTGTGTGTTTTTGATGATTTTAAATGATCTCTGTTAAATTTTATCATTATTTCATTAGTTCTCACTGAAAAGCGTAGAGTTCACAAGCCGATTAGACCTTTTGGAGAATAGCTTGCACAAACAAGAGGCGCATTTATCAACTCGTATATGTACAAACTAGGACTGTTGATAAAATATCGCTATATCGAAATATCGATATTTTTATCTTAAAATATCGATATTTTTTAATAATATTTTTTGGGCGATAAATCGATATTTTGATATTATAATTTGGATATCGGCGGTCGATATTTTTTTTATTCGTAATCATTTTTTTAGCCTTATTCCACCTAGGTTGCGATTCAATACATTATGTTTTTCTTTTCCAGTCTCCTCAGTCAAATACAATCTCAGAATTCACACCTATTATATATGTTATTTTTACATATTTTATCCATATTTTTTTCGGTTTCCTCTACTTTTATATCTATTCACCTTCATACTTAAAACTATTCTAGTTATAAATCTTTCATCTCTCTTTATGACATGCCTGTATCATGCTAACCTATTATTTCTCAACTTCTCTGTCACTGGTGATGTTTTCAAACTTTATCTGATACGTTTCTATTCTATCACTTCTAGTTACACCATACATCTTAACAATCGCAGGTCTGCCGCGTACAGTTTTTTTATCCGTTTCTTTTGTAACCTAGCACTCAGATGCATGCTTTTAAAAATCTCTTGCTGAAAAATATTCATTACCATCAGCTTGTAAGAGAGCCACTGCAGAGCTACAGACATTTTCCTGAAAGAAGGTATGGACATAATCACCACACTAGCCCACGCCGTATTGGTAATTTCAAACTCTGAGAAAACCACAATTGTACGTTTTCTCAGATATAGTAATACTACCAGAACATTTCTCAGGCTCAGTTTTTCTCACGGGGTTTTCCTTGACCGTCAGACGATACGGTTACCAATTTAAATTAGTAAGTGTACGCGAATTTTGTAAAACTCATTAATACATACCGGGGTTCGAACCAGCAGACATCGAAATGTTATTCTACTAGTGAAACTAGTAGACTACCACAATTTAAAAAACTTGGTAACTGATGGACTGAAAAATATTGGTACACAAAATTATCTTATTTAGATAAGACAATAATGATGACGATTATCAATATGATTATCAATATATTATACAAGATTATGAATAAAATATAAAATTTACTACAGGACATTTCAAAATCGAGCCAACAACTCCTACCTAACACTTGTAGGGCCCATAACCCAAAATTCCCATTTTCTTGAAGGGTTAGTAATACTTCAAGATTTTATTTTACTAGTTCGATACGCTGATACATTCTGACATATTCATTTGTATCAACATTGTATGAATTACAGCTAGTCACTTTCGAACACGTAAATGTAAATCATATCTGTAAGGTCATATTTTGATTAGATACATTTAATTAAATATTTTTAAACTGCAGACCAATACTTAACCTGTGCATGTTGGCAGTCTATGTTACAATGTAACAAGTATAAACATTGTATATGGTGAATGCATTGATCAGAAAAAGTCGCCCTAAAGGAGAACGTGTGTAATGAGTTGCGGTCAAGTTCGTCTGACCTATTTTTGTAAAGTTTTTTTTACAAATGTTCTTTGTGAGGTCACGATCAAGAAATACATGTTAAATCTTTGCCATTGCTATAAAATACTTATATTTACTCCAGTTGTATAACTCTATTGCATTTCACAATTATTGATTCCTTATATTTTGTACTCGATTACGCAAAAGTAGGATAATGTTTTTGAAATCAATTCCATTTGTATTATTCTTTTGGCACTACGTGAAGCCTAAATGGTATGATAAATTTAACTAGATATATATGACTTTGATCACTTATTCTTAACTGTGGAAAAAAAAACAAAGTCCACTGCCACATCTGTCTGTTCGCAATAAACTCAAAAGCTACTGAACGGATTCTCATGTGGTGTTCACCAGTGGATAATGTGATTTGTGAGGAAGGTTTAGGTATATATTTATTAAGGTTTTTTATTATCAGGCCGGGACAAACTCCACGGGATCCGCTAGGCGGTTTTACTGTCAGGATTTCTGTTATCCATCTACTTTTAACTGTTCTGTGTTATTATACCATAAATATTATATTATCTCAAACACCCATGTATCTTTTTGGTTATAAGCCTGCGCGAATATGCACTTGGAAGGATATTACTTCGAATCGAAAACTGTGGTCTAGTAGCTAATATCTCAGGTGCATGTGTCCATTATAGGTCTAAACTAACTTGGCCATGTTAAAATGTAATTTTACACCATTCGTAGTTGTATTCCAACGTTAGTAAATAACCTAAATCAACGATGGTGGTGGGTGGCTTTACAATAATGTTGAAGAAATTACATTCTGAATTTGAATTGATTAAATATGATATATAAGTTATCTATTTACGCTCTTACGCTTTGATTGCTGAACTGATTATCGTGAAATTTTGTATTCATTTCATTCAGGAAAAAGTACTGCTCGTAAGGGTGACGTCAAATTTACAAAAAGCTATTAAGTATAGTACTAATTCATTCATTAGTTAGCTATTAAATATAGCACTAACTAATTGATTTTTATGTATGTTATAAGTTTAATTTTGTAGATGGCAAAAAATACGATTGGTCGTCTATGCAACCACGCAGTATCTAACGTCGGATGCCCTACATTAATCTCATTCGATTGGTCTAATTTTTTTACTGAAAATTTTTTGTTTGTGGCCCTGACCAGTTCTGTATTCTCTAAGAAACAATGTTTGTACAGATAAAGATATTTAAATACGATATGATAAAAATTACATTCTCCTGTATAAGGTATGACAGTCTAACACTTCAAATGACCTTAAATATATTATTCTAACTTTTTATGGTCATATAATATATTTGTGGTGTGAATGTGACTATTATGATAATGAAATCCACATGAGTATTAATCTTTTTATAAAATTTAATTAGTAGGTGGTAGAGCCACGTTGAAGCTATTATTGGTTTCAGCATGAATGGGTCGGCTCATCCGGGGCAGTACCACCCCTCTCACAGAAAACAGACGTGAAATAACAGTGCTTGCATTATTGTGTTTCGTTCGGTTAGTGAGAGCGCTGGAGGCCCACCTCCCTTCCGCTTTCCTACTTTCCCTTTCCTTCCCCTCCCCTTCCCCCCATATACAGGCTGGCAACGCACTTGTGACTTCCCTGATGTCGCTAGTGTCTATGGACGGTGGTGATCACTTAACATCACGTGACCCACCTGTTCGTTTGCCTCCTTTGATATAAAAAAAATAGCTTTATTTAAAGAATTCCTGAGCATTTCTAGTACTAACTTGTGTAGCTGCGCACTGTCACTCTTTTTACGGCGACTGAATCCTCTTTGAGATCTCTTAGTATTTTCCTTACACCATTTAGCCGGGTGGGCAACTTGATTTTACTAGAAGGAACATTAGAAAAAATTACAGAAATATAAGAAAAATTACTGAGATCTGTTATTGTGCGAGCTTCACCCAAAAACTGCTGGCTAAATTGAAATGATTTTTTTTAGCTTCATTTAAGTTATCGATTATTGAGTTATAATATTCTATCAAAAATACTACGCATCTATCGAAAAATGTTTTCATGCTGTGGCAATGTGGGGTAAGAGGCGTTTATGTTTTGTCTTCTGTGCATAAGTCTGTCTGTCCATATTTGTTAGAATAATAAACGACGTAGGTGAAATCGCGGGTATCGGCTAGTAGTATTATAAAACACCTTCTTTTTACATGGGGAAATCCTTTATGGATACCCACCATCCCGGAGGAGAGGATGGGTTATGTCCGACTCGCACGAACTAAAAACCTCACGGTGTACCGACAGACCGTGATGTTGGGGCGGCAAGGGATTGTTCTACGCTATTCCCCTTGAATAGCCGCCCCAACGGTCCATCCGGCGCAAGGTTGCCGCCGGGCTCCTACCCATAGAGATGCAGCTGGGTACACGCCAGCTGCCCCCCCTCGCCCGCAGGACCTGTGGAATGAGGGGATGAGCCCCCCGACTACATCCCCTCAGGTCCGGCTACGGTGGCAGGAGGAGTTGGGCAAAGCGCCGCCTCCTCCTGCCGCTCCTCCGTTGGTGAAGACGGTCACTGAGGGGGTCCGCCTCGCGGACCCTTTCCGCTGCCTCCTTTTGCAGTATTATAAAACTCCGGTCTATACATAAATATTCCTGATTATCTTAATGCTATTGGCAGTACATCCATGGTAGTTTTGATTTACCTTGTACAACATGATCAAAGGTTGCCTAGAAGAAAATATTTTTAACAATACGACCGCTTATAAAAACAAAGCAATAACTATTTGTGTTTTATTTAGTCACGGAATGTTATCGGAATTAATATCTATATGATTGAATATAAGAATAATGTGATTAAATAGATACAAATGGATTTCTAAAATTAATCACATTGCGATTTAATACAAGTTGAGCATAAATATTGTGAGAGTAAAGATAATAGTTACAAGGTCATCCTTAAATTATGTCTCACGTGAAGGAGTGGAAGGAATGAACAGTGTGTGTGTTTGTTTTTTGACTACACTATTGACCTAGCAAGGTTTTAACAACTTCACCGAAATAAAACAAGGTGTGGCATCGTATGATAAGGATAAGTAATAAATCTCGTGATGTCACATGTATGAACTTAAAGTATTGAAATATTAAATTTCAACTTTAATAATAAAGGAAAATATATAAATATTTGGTTTAAAATTAATCTTATGTGAATAATATTATACTAGAAATGCCATTTTAATTTAATCTACATTTATATCTCTATACACATAATAAAAATGAAGTGTTTGTATGTAATATCAAAATAAAACAAAAAGACCGATTGGGTATGAAAGTATACACGGTACTGATAACAATAATGCAATTTTTAAAATTTTTGTCTGTCCGTCTGTCTGTTTGTTTGCTCCTGGTACTCTCCGAAACGGCTGGACAGATTTTGACGGGTATTTCACTGGCGGATAGCTGAAATTACAGCGGCATCTCAGAATTTCATGCCCCGTGGTATTATTTTCCATTCACTTCACTTACGCACAATAAACTAACCATATTACATAAAATACCACCAAATTTACAAAATGTAGAGTCAAATAACACAAGATTATGAATAAAATATAAAAACCACTGCATGACAGACTAAGATCCCGCCAAAAACTCGTTTACGTACTTGTAGATATTGTATAACAGACTTGGATACGGAAGGCGGAAATTGTTCGGATTCAGGTGGAAGCAATTTTACGTATGTAAATTCTGTAGGCAAAATATGTATCCATGTATGTATTCTATATTTAAACATAACAAGACAAGTACAAATCCAGTTTCTCAGAATAATTAATACTTTTTAGTAGTAACGGTGATAATTTGTAAAATGCAATAGATTGAGTTCTATGTTTGTACTGTCACTTGTTAGAAATAATATTTGGAATTTTCATTTTCAGCGTTTTTGTGTTTGCTTAGATACCATTTTGGAATTACATTTTATTGTGTTATAACATTTTTGTATTCTAATAACATTATTTATAGATTTTTTCATACCGATAGATATTGAATATAATTTATACCAATCCTTACTATATCCTTACGGAATCCATCATCATTAAATTTTACACAGAGATTCTCAAGAGTACAGAATGGGATATAGTTTGCTTTTTGACCAGAAAAAGTACTATTCCCCAGGTATATGACGAATTTATATTAGCGCAGGCGAAGCCACAAACAGAGCCTGGTGGTCTGCCTATAAAGATATTTTTTACTGAATATACATACAGATTTGGAAACATAGTGGATTCTATAGGAATCGAAATTTGCAAATTAATATGATAATCAGACGTCCTTAAATTTGGGATTTGATCACACATTTAATTACCACTTTGTTAACACGCTATTGGATTTACTTGGACGATTTAGTAGCATGTTTCGGGAGATTATAATTCGTCTTTAACGGAAATCGAAATTTGTGACTTTTGTGGTAATCAGACGCCCCTAGTTTTAAGATTCAGTCACACATAAGTTTATCACTACGACGTTAATACTATTTGACTTATTTGGATGACTTAGTCGCATGTGTTTTTGGAAATTGTAATTCGACTCTAATAGAGATCGAAATTTGCAAATTTTGTTGTAATCAGACGCCCTTAGATTTGGGATTTAGTAATACATAAGCCAATTACCGCTTTGTTAACACGCTATTGGACTTATTTGAATGACTTAGTCGCATGTGTTTTTGGAAATTGTAATTCGACTCTAATAGAAATCGAAATTTGCATATTTTGTGGTAATCAGACGCCCTTAGATTTGGGATTCAGTCACACGTAAGTTTTTATTACTTCGTTAATACGCTATATTTTTTTTATAATTTCTTTTAGCCCCCAGTACTTTTTCCATGCTAATGCAATTCTTCTTTGTATATCTTTTTTGGTACAATCTTCAAAGGATACTAGCTGTCCTAGATACACGTAATCCTCTACATATTCAATATTTCCGTTTTGTACTTTGATATCTTGGTGTGTTCCATTTGTTTACTAACAATACTTTTTTGTCTTTGAGATGTTAAGTGACAGGCCCACCTTCTTACTTTCGCTTGCTAATTCATTTGTCATTGCTTCTAAATCTACTGCATTTTCAGCAAACAGAACTATATCATCAGCAAAACGGAGGTAACTGAGAAGCTCTCCTTCTATCTTAACTCCTCTTGCCTCCCATTTAAGTTTCCTAAAAATAATTTCTAGTACTGCTGAGAAAATCTTTGGGGACAAGGGATCTCCCTGCCTTACCCCTTTTTATAGGAAACTCTTTGCCCTCTCTTTCTAGCCGCACTTTTGCATAACATTTGGAGTAGATACTTTGGATCAGATGTATATAATTTGTACTTATACCGTACTCTGTCAATGCTGTCCATATCGCTTCATGATCCAAGGAATCGAATGCCTTTTTGTAATCTATAAAGCACATGTATAGAATTATACCATATTCGTTGGCCTTCTCAATCATTTGGGTCACTACTTGTATATGGTCAAGTGTGCAGTAGTTTTTGCGAAAGCCTGCTTGTTCTCGCGGTTCGTTTTCTTCTAGGACTTTTATAAGTCGATGCAGTATATTTTCGAGAACGTTTTATACATGTTTGTCATTAAGCTTATCGGTCTAAAGTTTGTTAGATCAGTACGATCGCCTTTTTTAAAAACGAGTGTGATTGTAGACTTCGACCACTGTTCTGGTGTTTCTGCTTTCTCTAGAATATTATTAAACAGTTTTTGAAGAGGTTTCTGTAATGAATCATACAGAGATTTTAATAATTCATTTGTGATTTTGTCGCTGCCGGGTGCTTTGTGTCTTTATGGCATATTCAACTTCTGACTTGAGTATTTTTTCTGACTCTATTTGTTTGGTGGCTGGGGCTTTAGTTATACCTGAAACACGTTGGTTTAGTTCGGCATTAGATGAGTAAAGTTCTTTGTAAAACGTACTTGCCTCATTTAACATATCTGGGCGTCTAGTAAGCACTCTTCCTTTTTTATTTTTTAGATTAGCTGTCCACTCCAGTCTGTCGCTTAACATTTTATAAGCTTTTTGTATTGCTCCAGTTCTATTAATAAGTTTTTCGAAGGTATGTCGCCCTATTGTTTTCTTTTCACGTGCTATGTTTCTGTTTATTTCTTTACTCAGTTTTGTTATGTCTGCCTGAGCTTTCTTTGTCCTTTTCTTCCTGTATAGCAGTTTGCGTTCTTCCAAAAGTTTTCTCGTGTCATCGTTTATGTATTTTCGCCCTTCCTTTTTAAATTGTGGTAATTGTTCTAACACAAGCTTAAGTTCTTTCTCTAGTTTGTCGTATTGGTCTTGGACATCATTTGATTGATTGATCGCTTCCATGAATTTACCTTCCAGGTATTTTACATTGTTTTCAGATAATACTGGTAGAAGTCTCGCATTGCATGTAGACTTGATGTGTTTTCTATTTCGTTGTGATTGGTTGAGTATTTTGCATGAAAAGAAATTATGAAGAATAAAGAAATCCAGTTACGCATAAAGAAAAAAGTCCATGATATAGCAATTTTACCTTGCCTAACATATGGATGCCAGGCATGGTTTCTAAGGAAAGAAGACGAGGAAAAACTTGCCGTGTGCCAAAGGACAATGGAGAGAAGCTTCTTAAACATAAAGATTTCAGACAGAATAGATAATGAAAGTATAAGAAAAAGAACGAAAGTAACGGACATACGGAAAAGAATAAGATATTTGAAATGGAACTGGGCAGGTCACATCTGCAGGCAATAGAATTTCAGGTGGACAAAAAGAGTAACAGAGTGGGTGCCACTAGGTTACAAAAGGAAACCAGGAAGACCAAAAAAAATATGGCGAGATATTTTCCATCAAAGATGTGGAGCAGATTGGATGAGACAGGCAAGGGAAAGGGACCTGTGGAAAAACTTAGGGGAGGCCTACGCCGAAGAGGCGACTACAATTTAAATAAAGGAATGAAACGAACTTGTAAAACAAAAAGAAAAAAGAAAGTGTAGAATAAAGGCTTTTTTATTTTATTTTATTTAATACGCTATTGGTCTTATTTGGATGATTTACTGTGTTTTGGGAAATTGTAATTAGTCTCTAATAGAAATCGAAATTAGCGACTTCTGTGGTAATCAAACGCCCTTAGTTTTGGAATTCAGTCACACATGACATAACATTATTTGGATGATTTAGTTGTATCAGTTTCGCGAGATTGTAAGGGAATGAGGAATTTATATAAGTTGATTTAATATTTTCTGATATATTTGATCTTATATAGAAATCTCTTCAATGTGCTAATTATGTCTTAATGCCAAATTAAGTAATTCACAACAGGCTACTTTAATACAAATGCTATTGCTGTTTAATATTTCTCACCTAGTTTTTTAAATCTATACCATTAATTTAGAGATACAATCAAATATTTAATAAAACCCATAGTAATAAATCAAGTTTATTATTGAGGCAATAAATAAAACATACATTATTTGCTTATCGTATTTAACTTTAACATTTATAACTGACGATATAGGTGGTACCTGTGATCTTGTTCACGTGAAAATGATTTTGTTGTATTACAATTTCATATCAAATTGGGAAGTGGCTTACGTGTATATTTAATCGCGTTTCATTCTCTACTAGCTGTTCCCGCAATTTCTCCCTCGTGAAACTTACTGTAAAAACAACAGTGACTAAAAAACAATCTGAGTGTATAAGTCCATTTCTTTATCAACTTTTCTCTCGTACTTAAGTCGTGTCGTCATCAACATTATAATAACTTTTGATAGAATGAACCGATTTTAATGAACCCAGGATTAAACGTTACTCGAAAATATGCTTTATGATTTTCTTGGTAAGGTTTTAACGTAAACGCAGCGCTTTAGAAGTGATGCGTTTTTAAACATAAAGACAGACAGACATTTCTAAAATCATTGAAATATATTTTATTACTTATGCCAAGACTCCTGCAACATTTTTATGTCACAAAAATCTAAAAAGTGCTGACTCTTTAGATTTACGTTGTTATGATATATATACTTTAATAATATACAAACTACCGAAAAATCCTTGAGTAATACTGTAAGTAAAAATTGCCAGTTCATTTATTACACTCTCATACCTTAATTATTCAACCGTTCATCGTGAAATGTTGCATACTCCTTGACAGAGTTATATAAAAGGGCATGATGTACTTTCAACCAGAATAATGTACTGTATTAATGTAAGTAAAGCGGCGTGCAAAAGCTACTCATATACATATGTAACATGCTTTAGTGAAACGTTCTTGATAGTATTTTTCAGAAAATCTTCATAAATCTTCACCGATCGCGTGCACAATGCGCAAATGCATAGAAGAATTACGGACAAAAATTATTCTTTATTTATATATCTATTTTATAATAGTTCTGTATTTTTTTTTATATCATAGGAGGCAAATGATCAGGTGGGTCACCTGATGTTAAGTGATCACCACCGTCCATAGACAGCAGCAATACCAGAGGAGTTGAAAGTGCGTTGCTAGCCTGTGTTTGCGGGGAAGGGGGGAGTGAGAAGAGGGAAAAAAGGGAAGGGAGGTGGGCCTCTGGTGGTCTCACTGTACTGAACAAAACGCAACAATGCAAGTACTGTTACTTCACGTCGGTTTTTTGTGAGAGGGTGGTATTAACCCGGACAAGCCGACCCATTCATGCTGAATGAATGAACCAGTAATATCTTTAGCATGTCTCTACCACTTACAAATATACATAAATACATAAATTACAACAATAAAATAATTTATATATATAGCCTGCAGTAATAGAATATAATAAATAACTTCATAACCGACATTCAAATAGATATATTAAAGAGATATAATGACACACTGATAATAATTATTAATAAAATAATAATGACCACTTCCGAATTGATTACATCAATAATGAATATTCCGATGATGTGTAAATATTGTGACCATAGGATTAGTAACTTATTTTAGGATATGTTCTGTTGTTTGGCTTTTCCCCTTATTTTTTGTTAAACCTATTGTCGGATATTTTTCCGAGTCTACTCTTTATTATTACAATAATATATCTCTAAGTTTTGCTAATTCAGAGAAACTATAAAAATATTTAAACGCTATTCTATATTTTCAATAGTCCGAAATTTTTAAGCATATTCGACCGAACATAAGTTTAGACAATGCTTACGAAACGTGAAGGTTTAAAGTGACCTACATATTCATTACTTTAAATCAAACCTGACTGGGTCACAACCACCATGTACATGGCGAAAAAATCCGTAATAGTGACTCGCTTCTGCGCGTCGCGTTTCGGGATCAGCCTGTGCATATCCAGCTTTCTGTAGGTCGGCATGATAGTGGCAACCAGCGAACCAGCGAACCAGTGTGTCACTCGGTGGTCGCTATTGTTTTTTGATTATACTGTGGTTACCATCAGGCATAGTGCAGGCATTTTGCCGTGCTAAGATAAAAAAAATCAATTTTTTTCGCGTGATAACCAATTTAGTGCAAACGAAGTTGCACGGGTCAGCTAGTTTTATATAAATTTCTAATTTGCAAATTGAAATTATTGACATTAGTCTGGTTTTCAAATTTATAGACACTTTAAATAATTATTATATTTCATTAATCAATTTAGTCATAAAATAATCTGCGCAAACTCAATACAATAAATATTAGGTCCGATCCTTCGGCGTGGAGCCCTTGAGTGCGTTTCTTGCACGATACACTCACACAAAATTTTCTATCTATCATCCCCAACATACGTGCACGCTTACACGCTTACACATAACAAAGTAGAAGTGTTTTATTTTTTTCCCTTATCGAACTGAAATAGTTTAGAATTTTTTCCGATATGAAATATAAGAGTTGTTGAGATACATATGCTTGGTACACATATCTGTTTCAACAACTCATACATGTATGAACAGTTAGCTAAGCCTAGGTTAGTTCAGATAGGTTGCCAATTCCATGTAACAGGCAACAGCCAAGCCGAGGTCTGCCGTGCATCCTTGAGCTAGTTGTTCAAATAAAATCGGCTGAGTGCCTTAAGTGGCCGATGAAGCTGTAAAGGCTTTGCAAGGCCAATAGCGTAGTCAGTTCGAAAAAAAAAAAACAATACAATATACCAATATTAGATGAACACAAGCCGCTATACTACGCGTCGCTAGTCGGTCGCAAGACTGCACAAACGATATACAGTCGGTCACGTTTACTAGCATGTTATGACGTGAAACGATGTTTTTTTCGTGCTAAAAATTCCTTTCAATCCGCCTAAAGAAGTTTTGACTTCAAAAAAATGTCGTTTAATAGTGAATATCGTGAAATTTACATAAAGTGTGCATTACATAAAATTTTAAGCATAAAAGCAGTTTCCATAGAAATAATCGAAAACATTTACGAAGGTTATTAATCTAGCGGAACGGATGATGTATTGACGGTAAATGTAAACAGGTAGCAATATAAATATAATAATTAAGAATTTAGTTCTGGCGAGGTCGCATGTCTAATTGACCCATTATGCGTGATATTTTTTATGCCCCGAAGCGGTACAATCATTGTAGGAGTTCCGAATATGTGCATTATATTTATCATTACAATTAATATTTAACGTATCACGAAGTTATTTTTGCTTTGTGTATGTTTCTAGGCTACATTGCAATTGTAATTATGAAAGTCAATATGTAAGTTCTTAGAAAAATCTATCTTTTGAAACCTTCAGCTTGCATCTAATTATAAATCATTCTTTTTAAATTTTTAAGAAACAAACAAAATCAATGTCCTTTATTCAATTTACGCCTTGAGAAAGCGCTTGTGAAAGTCAGTGCTACCACCGGTTCGGAAAACAACTCAGTCATCGAGAAGACCCGGCAAGAAACTTGATCTGATTAATCTGTTCATATTACAGTTATAGTTACAACGTTTTTAGTGGATGCACAGAGAGGAGCACCATTTCCAGACATCACAATCGTTCACATAATGGTCTTTAGATATTAAAACCCGCTTGACATGGTTCTTGAACTCGCTATCCGTCAAATCGGTAATCTGCTTCGGGAATTTGTTATAAAACCTAACACTTATTATATTACCTTAAAAACTGTTTTTGGATTTCGTGAGCCTGAAGCATGGAATGAGCATCTTGTTGCAGTTATTATTAAAACAGTATTTAAATTATGTTGATCTTTTACTCGATCCAACATATCTAAGTTTTTGCGGACATACATCAAATTATCAAAAATATATTGGTAGGGCATAGTTCGATCTCTCGCTGCCGGGCGTGGTTTCGGCCATGCTCGGCAGTGAGGACGTCTGGGCTGCTGTGGCCTCCTTCTGCGAGACCGTCATCTCACAGAAGGAGGCGGCGGAGAGGGCCCGGGAGGTCGATCCCAGAAGTGGTCCTCTTCGCCAAAGAAGAGCAGCGGGAGGGGCGAGGCGTAATGTCCGTCTCTCCCAAAACCGTCGCCAAACCTGAGGGGATGGGGTGGGGCCCCCCATCTACTCGTTGCACGGGTGAGGCTGACGAGGGGAGGCTGCTGGTCGTGTACCCAGTAGCCTCCCTAAAGTAAGGCGAAGCCTGGCGGTCCCTCGCCAGGCTGCCGCAGGGGCAGTTTCAGGTCAGTGAGCATGCTCGAACCCTGGCTGCCCCTATCATGCGGCGGACGGTACACCGTGGGGTTTTAGTCCGTGCGAATCGGACATAACCTACCCTATCCCCCAGGAGGGTAGCGTATCCGTTAGGGATTTCCCCACGTTAATAAAAAAAAGGGCATAGTTAAGACACTGAATTTCTGAAATTTAGTCTTTCATAATTCGTGAAGCTCCATATTATATATTGCCCGAATTGCTTCTCTCTCCCGATCTTCTTTATATTTTCGATATTCATTAGAGTTGTTCCGATGTTTTGATGTAATTAAAATTATATAAACATTTCATTAAGGCCTTATTATGGATTAATTATGATTATATGATTTACTAGCTGACCCGTGCAACTTCGTTTGCACCAAATTGGTTATCATGCGAAAAAATTGTTTCTTTTTTTTATCGTAGCACGGCAAAATGCCTGCACTATGCCTGATGGTAAGCACAGTACAATCCAAAAACAATAGCGACCACCGAGTGACACACTATCCATCGCTGGTCGCCACTATCATGCCGGCCTACAAAAAGCTGGATATGCACAGGCTGATCCCGAAACGCGACGCGCAGAAGCGAATCACTATTACGGATTTTTTCGTCATGTACATGGTGGTTGTGACCCAGTCAGGCTGTAAAGCCCTGCCACCCCGCAAATAAAACTGATACCCGATTGCAGCCACAACTACCGTTTCCAATTGTGAATCCAAACTATCCACGGATTCACTTAAACATATACCCAGATTACATGTATTCATTTTTTAAATAAACCTAGTACCCATTCGTAGCGTCATCTACCAGGATCAATTAAAATAAAAACTAACCTACATAAAACTGAATAAACATCTCTACCACTTACTTTATTATAACTATCTTCGACTTGTATTAAAACCTTTTTATACTCCATTGTATTAAAGAAAAATATATGAACACCGTATCAAAGCGTCAAACATCCCGCCGAAAACGTCAAATGTCACTTGCTTGAAACTATTGTCTAAGAGTTATAAACTGTTTCAAAAACGTATTTGAAATATATTTCCAATATATTTTTATAAATAATCTCTGTACCACTCACAACATAGTACCTATCACCTTCAAACTAAGCCAGTTTTATACATCAGGTTCAATCCCTCGGTAAGGATCCCTTGAGTGCGTTGCTTGCGCGATACGGTGACACACAAATATACATCACTGCTACAACACTACACGATCACCCCCACACATGTGAAACACATGAAACACTGAATGATGATGAATGAAACATGTTACACATGAAAGTGGAAGGGTTTACTTTTTTCCTTATCGAACTAAAAAACTCTCAATTTTCCGATAATAAATGTATGCAGGAGTTGTTGAGGCGTGTATGCTTGGTATACATATACGTTTCAATAACTCATACATATATGAATAGTTAGCTAGATTAGTTAAGATAGGTCGCGATTTTGCATGCAACAGGCAACAGCCAAGCCGAGGTGTGCCGTGTACCCTTGAACTGGTTGCCTAAATAAAATCGGCTGAGTGCCTTAAGCGCTCGTCTTAGTAGTCCGGTAACTAATATACGTATATAAGTTATTGAAACATGCATGTGTACCAAGCATGCGTGCCTCAACAACTTCTATATGTATTTTGTGTAGGAAAAAATCCTCTAAACAATGTAGGATAGGATAACGAAAAATAAGGGTAGAACTCTTGTGTCACTGTATCGCGTGAGCAGCCTACTCAAGGGCTCCACGCCAGGAACAGATCTAGGCTTGAGCCGTTGCCGAGAAGGGCCTAATTTGGTGTACGGGAGCGAAATTTAGTCCCAGACCACGGCGGCGTGATCTGCGGTTATGCGGGCGTGGGTGAGAACACGCTCTGTTTGAAGAGACAGGCTGGTACTGATCGTTCGCTGACGTGATTGAATCAGGAGGGTCGCTAAAAATGTGTCGCGGTCGTCTTCTATACTGCGCAGCATTGGGTACGGGTTCATCGTTCGCGGCGGATACCACTAACGGGCTGGGATGATTCGCGGCTTTTTCGGAATAACTACCTGTAAGTGATTTTATATACGCTCAGAAAGAAAGCATCTCCAGGTCCTGTGGAGATCCTTATTCCGGACGTACCATGGGGCACCGGTGATTTTACGTAGGGCTCAGTTCTGGAGAACCTGCAACTTTTGAATACGATTTTGCGCATGTGCAAAGACCGAACAACTGTACGTCATAATCGGACGGATGCAAGTTTTGTATAAAGTGAGTTTGTCTGGGGGATATTTTACTCTTATGACAAAGCAAATGATAGAAACGACCTAAGACCATACGGCTTTGTTTCGCACTCTTTCTGTGTGTGAATCGAAATTTAAGTGTTTATCTAAAGTAACACCAAGATATTTCACCTCGCCGGCCCAAGGTATTTCGGCTTTGTATAGCCTGATGGTCGACGACGCATATATTTGAGAAGGCGTCAATCCCAAGTCATACGTTTACGTTTATCGTTGTATGTGGTGGTCAATAATGTTTAATAAAATGAAATTGGTTCTTTGCTATGAAAAAAAATAATTGATTTGAAATTTATTATTGGAACGAAGTTCCTTACGGCAGGCTTGGAGGAGATAGAGATTTTGCTGCGCGACCGAACTGAAAAAAATGTGATAGTAAAACTGTAACGAAAAGTGCATGGAATAAAACAGTTAAATGAGACGTGCGCAGGCGCGACAGTCGTATACATAAGCGAGTAATGTATAATATCTTTCTCTTTCTCCTTTTTTGTAATTATTTCTATTTCTATATAATTTTATGTTGTCAAACAAAAATAAAGAGACATATTTTGTTATTTTAATTGATAATTTGAATTACGATTACATAAAATTGAGCACGATTTTTTTTTCCAAATAGTGTCGATTCTACATTAGCCGAAAGAACTTCGTTCCTACCTGGTGTCCCACGACACCACATTCTTTTTTTTTATTTATAAAATATATCAGCGGGTATATATATATCAGCGGGTATATATATATCAGCGGGTATATACTCGTATATATCAGCGGGTATATATATGATTGTTTATAAAAAATGTGTCTGAATGTTTAATTGCGTTTAAAAGTTACTGAAAAAAATGTTCCTAAACTTATTATTGATTAATCATAAATCAAAATGCCTATTAAAAATACAACGTTAACCCGCTCCAAGTGTCCTAAATTCTGTCTATTGATATATTGATAATTTCTGTAGGTGGTAGAGCCACACTGAAGCTATTACTGGTTTCAGCATGAATGGGTCGGCTCGTTCGGGCTAATACTGCCAGAATACTTACAGAAAACCGACGTCAAATAACAATGCTTGCATTGTAATGTTTCGTTCGGTCAGTGAGAGTGCCGGAGGTTCCCTTACACTCCCCCATATACAGGTTGGAAACGCACTTACAAATCCCCTGGTGTTGCTAGTGTCTATAGACGGTGGTGGTCACTAAACATCACGTGACCCACCTGTTCGTTTGCCTCTTATGATATAAAAAAAATATATTGATGTATTAAAGAACCAGGTATTCTAAAATTCTTGTTCTTTTAACGTTGCCGGCTCTTATACTAAGGTGTCGCAAAAAAGTCTAGTTACGTTAACTGCAAATTTTTGTTTCTCGTTATTCTGGAGAACTCATTGCGTTTTATGGGACAAAGAGTATCCTGGATGTAGTCTTCTAATATTAGTTATCACCGTGTCAAATTTCGTTAAAATTGGTTCAGTACTTTCAGAGTAATTCGGGTTTATATTCTAGACTTTAATCCTTTATCCTGGAGAACCCTTTGCGTTTTATGAGACAAAAAGTATATTTGATGTAATCTCGTAATATTAGTTATCACTATGTCAAGTTTCATCAAGATTGGTTCAGTACTTTCAGAGTGATGTGTGTGCATAGGGACAGACAGACAGACAGACAGACAGACAGACAAAAATTGTAAAAAGATTATTTTTGGCTTCTATATCGATAACATAGCCTATCCTGATTAAAATTTTCAAAAAATATTTAATGTACAGATTTCGACTTGTTACAGTTTTATTATAGTATAGATAGATTAGCTTAGCGTTTGACTTTAAATTCACATGATATTGAGTAAAGAGTTGGTCAAAAATGGTAACATGCTAAATTTTTGAGAGAGGCATTCAAATGTTTGGAAAGATATTTTTAAATTGCAACCACTATGCAATCTTAGCGTGGCAATTTAAGAAAAAAGACGGGTGTAATAAGGAAAATGGGATCAAATCTTTTCCTCACATAACGACCATGTATTGAAATGAAATTATAACTGAATGTCATCTGTCAGTATTGTTGAAGTTCTTCTTATTGTTTCTTAACTCACTAACACACGTTGTGTTTTAAATGGAGATCTTTGAAGTGAAACTTCTAATGCGATTTCCAACAAGATTGCGTTAAACGTTTAACGCTACCATGGAGGGGGTATGAAACCACTGTAGGGTTGTATTGGTGCATTTTTTGCACGAAATATTGAAAAAATAGAACTCAAACATTTCGTATCTAACTTTAGTTACCATAATCCCATTGTACATATTATAGATTTGGATATTTATCCACTCGAAAATGATAATTAAAAGATGCGATCAATTGTGAATTGTAAACAATGTTAATAAAGTTTGTCTTAAAGAAACTTTCGTTTCGAAGAAAGTTTCGTTTCCTTAGATTTCGCAATTGGTTATTATTATCATAGATATTCGCAAGGTATTAACTGGCGTAGGTTTTATTGTAAAACAATGGCTTCAAAAATATTTTCATTTTCTGTGATCTCTTTGTCCCTTTAAATATGTCACATGATCCTAAAAAATAAATTTAACCCTATAATGTATTAAGGAAATAAATGATATTTTAAAGAGTTATAAATTAAAAAGGAATTACACGATTCGAGTGATTCATGTGTCGATTAATTTTATTATCTCTCCTTTTGGACATACCCATAACGAACGGGACATGTTCGGATATTCTTCTGTAAAGATTGACCACGAAAAATAAGAAACTTTATTACAAAGAGAGATAAAGGTTGATCTTGCTTCATCAGGCTTTCTGATCGTAAAGAGTACTTTACTAATAAAATGGCGTAATTATTATGGTTGCTAGTATTTAATAAACCTGATATGTAGAGTAACTGCCAAATGCTATGACCTTATGATACATAGTTATTAGATAAATCCAAATGCCACCTTTATATTTTAGTAGGTTTGAAGAAAAAGAAGGGCTTATCTATACTAGTCTATACTAATATTATAAAGAGGTAAAGTTTGTGAGTTTGTAACGTTCTAGATAGGTAATTTCAGGAACTACTGGTCAGATTTTAAGAATTATTTCAATGTTATATAGGTCATCTATCAAGGATGGCTATATATCATCACGCTAAGACCAATAGAAGCGAAGCACCAATATAGAATGATTAAACATCGGGGTTTTTTCCTCTTGAGAGCTTCCGCTTCGTGTTAGCGTTAGCCCAAAGTCCACGCGAACGAAGTCGCAGGCAGAGGATAGTAAAATATAAAAACGATATTATGTTCTTCTGAATGATGTTTTCTACAAATAAATTAAATAATTACATAAACTAGTGATCGTCCAATGATCGAAATTCGACCATAATCCATTATTTTATTAAGTTTCAAATGTCTGACTTTTTTCGGTAAAGAGTGTACAAATTTTGTAGGTTGTAGACGTAAGCAGCGTAAATTAGGACGAATAGAGATTCTTGTACTCATTGAAGATAGATAAAAGCGAACTGTTTTATTTTAATTTATTTATAGCAGGTGTTAGGTTAGTCGCTTACAGTATTCTAAGTAATTATAGTTTATGGTCAGATTTAACTTATAAAATAATAATATCAAAGCAAGTACTAATAAGCAATAAAGAGAGCCTAAGATAAAATTTGTTCTAAGACTTTTAAAAGTATAAACACAAACGTAATAAGCCTAGGTGCAATGACCGGTATCGAAAGCTGCAAAGGGCGACCCGGAGTTAATAACCTTCCATAATAAAACGGACAATTAATCCTTTTGTTGTGTTCGTACCATTTCCACGTTCGCTCTCAATTGAAAGTGAAATCACCTCACTGTCATTGACACTATGCTCTAACATAGAAGTATAGAGGATTGCATATAATTTTTATTTTATTTTAGATAATTACGTCAAATATTAAGCACCAATTGTTTTAATTGAATTAGAACAAGAATCGAGTGCAGAGTATGCTGCATAAACATTTCTACCGTCTAAACTTTCAGCCCGTCTATGGCAATACTTAAATTTAAAATTTATAAGTGCGTCCGTGTTTTTAGTGGTATAACTTAAAAATAAAATCTGTAAATATAAATTTGTCAGGTTCATACTGCAGATAAAATCTTTTTCGATTCACACAAGATATAGTTAACCGGTAAGAAATTTACTTGGCAATGGTATTGATGAAGCTGTAATACCGATTTGTGGTCAATGCTTATTAATAATATAATCTTATTTACATATTTTTTAATACACATATTTATTCGAGTTATTACATATTTAAAATACGAATCACTAATTTATGTCTTTGTGGAATATACACCGTTTAATAAAACAGTTAATAATTGAGTACATTTTTCATAATGTCATTAAAATTACTGCTAAATACACTCGGAATTAATTGCTTTAATGCTAAAGAATCTGCAAGGAAATAATTAAATAATTGTCCATTATATTCTAAACAGTTTTCTAAATTAGACAATGGCTTAAAAATGAATGCAATTAATGTTTTGGTGAGTTTTTTTACGGCATCTGAGAAAGTTACTGAATTCGAAATTACAGTAACTTCTTTAAAATTTTATGGGTATAATGAAAACGCATTCGTAATTCATATACTTTAAAGGAGTTTATTATATATTTTTATATTTTATATGAAAAATACATTAATGTAACTACAGCACCTAAATAAAAAGATATGAGCGTGACTGCATATTTGCTGGGAGACGTAAAGAGAAATGTACTGATCTATTGGATAATTTTGATATTTTGGTCAAAAATCTATACTAATATTATAAAGCCGAAGAGCTTGTTTTATTGAACGTGTTAATCTCAGGAACTACTTGTCCGTTTTGTCCTGAAATGATTTCAGTGCTAGATAGCTAATTTATGGAGGAAGGCTATATATCATCACCCTAAGATCAATAGAAGCGGAGCATCAATGAAGTATGTTTCAAAAACGTTTTTTTTTCTTTTTGAGAGTTTCCGCTGTGTGTGCTACGTAAACGATAACTATTCCACGCGGACGAAGTCGCTGCCAAAGTCTAGTTATTTACATATCCGTGAAACACCGTGCACGGTCCACAGTTTCCGGCAACAGGCTATTTTTTTCATTATATCACTGACCCTATTCTAATTTTCTACAATGGCTTTGTGATCAAGTATCGCAAATAAATAATTTGCTTAGTTGGATCATTGGGAATTCTTTTACTTAAAAAGTTATATTAGTTCCCTTTAACAGAAATGTTGTCTCTTCGAATCTTTAGGATTTATTTTAACGAGTATTTTTTTATTAAAAAGGTATATTATAAAATGCAATAATGCACAAAATCTCTACACCAATTCTTATTATCCCAAATAGCCGAGCAGTTTAGCGCGAATTGTTATGAGTTTGCTGAAAAACGGGATTAAATAGTTCTTTGCCAGGACAGAGGACCTAAAGATGCAAGGCAACAGCGTGTTCCGAAATTCCAATATTGGGACGAGTGGCATCCTTATGTGTAGCAATGGGATATTTGATCACAAAAAAGATAAAAAGTAGTTGACAGTATATCATTAATATTATAGAGGTTTGCCGCTGTGAGCGTATTACGCAAAAATTACTCCATAGATTTCGATCGTTTTCTTTTTTATTTTACTTCTTAGTCTATTGGTCTTAAACTAAAATAAACACTGTGATGATATCTTCATTTACTATACAGTTTTTTTATCTTTATTTTTGGCAACCAATCTTCAGATTGTTACTGCCATTCTCGTGTAGTTAATAATATTACAAGCGTTGTGTGATTATTTCAATATTTTAACGAGATAGTTGCTCCTTTATTAGAATCTTCCAGGGAGTTTTTGTGGCATCTCAAAATTTCATGCTCCGTGGTATTATTTCCCACTCACTTCACTTATGCCCAATAAACTAATTATATTACGTAAAACACCACCAAATTTACAAAATATAGAGTCAAATAACACAAGATTATAAAAGAAATATAAAATCTACTACATGACAGATTAAAATCCCGCCAAGAACTCTCAGACTATAGATTTATTAAGTTTGTAAGAAACTACGGTGTTTATAATATTTTCAAACGATTAAAGAATTTTTGTATGCAAAGTATATTTTTGTTTTTAATTCTTCTTATGATTTTTTGGATGATAAACAACGTGTTTTTGAAGTCATGGATATCATCTAGTTAAAGTAATATTAGTAAATAAGTTAATGGGAAATAATAGCACGGTGTATGAATTCGTTAGGTCTGGAGAAGAAAGACGTAGATAATAAGCAATTCGCAGTTTAGAAAAAATTGTATATTGTATTCAAATTAGAGCGCACTGTGTATAAGTTTACTTAATTTAATATGATAATTATGCATTACGCATTTTATATTTGCCACTCGTCGTTTTTTATTATTAAGTAAAAGTTTAGCTAATTGGAGGACAAATGTAGACATGAGTGGATGAAGGTGATATGTAGCATTTTTTAAATGTTTCGTTTTATGGCCTAATTGAAAGTAGTAATATCTACAAGGTGCCATCTTGCTGCACATCACCTTCATCCGTGCATGTCTTCAAATGTGATTGCAAAATATTAGTTTAAAGTTAGAAATATGGACTTTATATATGAATGGATGTTCGTATCATCGTCATAATGGACTATAGCTCCCGTCCATATTTATGGCCGCTACGAATATAGCCGTAGTTTCAATACTTGCGCAGGTGATAGAACCACGTTGAAGCTATAACTGGTTTTAGCATGAATGGGTCGGCTCGTCCGAAATAGTACCACCTTCCCACGGAAAACCGACGTGAAGTAACATGAAGTAACTTGCATTGTTGCGTTTGATTTGATTAGTGAGAGCGCCAGAGGCCCACCTCACTCCCTATCCCTTCTTCCTCTTCCCTTTCCCCACCAAAACAGGCTGGCACCGCACTTGCGACTCCTCTGGTGTTGCTGGTGTCTATGGGCGGTGGTAATCACTTCACATCAGGTAACCCACCTGTTCACCTGTAATTTCCGTATCTCTATATTAATACGTGAAGAAAAATTTTGTACCCCTTTTTAACCGATTTCCCGTGAATGGGTGAACTGGAAATTTGCCATAGTTAAAGTTTATATGGCGGAGAAGTGCAGAAATTATATATTTAATATAAAATGCATTAGAAGTACATTAAATTAATTAAAATATGCATTACTCACACTACTGCTTGAATTTTACACAACATATACACACATGTAAATAAAAAAGACATTTGACAGCCATCACGTCAATAACGAACTTCAAAAAAGGTTGCGAAGGAGGTTGCTATGCTCGACTGTGTGTATTTTTTACTCTTACGTTCCAATTACTCTTTTTCATCTTACATTCAACAATGATTATATAACGTATAACTATAATTATAATATTTATAAAACGACTAACATTTCATACCTTACATGCTCTTTGAATTGAACTGGTCAAATTTCAGGTTAATTTTACAATAATATAATAATTTTAACATGAATGACGTTGCATGCCTTATATGCCCTTTGAAACCAATTGGTCAAATTGTAGGTTAATTTTATAATAATATAATATGTAAATTCATAATATGTATAGACATGAATAATTAATTGATAAACAATTTGTCTTTAGTATATTTATGGAACCACTGAAATGATTATTAATTAATTGTCCTTGGTTTTACTGAATGTCAAAATTTTTAGGTGACAGTTCAACCTGATGTAGCAAGAAAAACGGATTTATTTTCAAAAGTTTATGGTATTATAAAAAACATCTTTGTTTTGGATTCATCATTTGATGGTACTGTGTATCAATTACTTTTCCAAAAGATGATACTGGGCATATCACTATTTTTTGAAGATGAAGTATCTGGGCCTCACCCTGGACGGACGCTGGCGGT
>JACEII010000072.1:3377926-3427423 GCA_014332785.1 Antheraea mylitta | reverse complement strand
CGGGGGGGGGGGGGGGGGGGGGGGGGGGCAGGTGCCGCCTGTCGCCGCCTTTACATGGGAGTAGTGCGGTTGCACAGGTCCGGCGGACGAGAAGGAGACGGCCGGTGTGTACCCGGCTGTCTCCTTACAAGACGGAGGCCCGGCGGCGGCACTTCTGTTGCTGGGCCACACCGCTGGGGCGGCCCCATGAAGTCTATAGAGATCTCATGCCGCCCCAACCGTAGCGGAAGACGTACACCGTGGGGTTTTAGTCCGTGCGAGTCGGACATAACCCATCCTCTCCCCCGGGAGGGTGGGTATCCATAAGGGATTTCCCCACATATAAAAAAAAGGGTTCTTTGTTTCAGTTCAATCTTTAAAAATCAATTAACTATGGTCGAATGTCGACCACTGGGCACCCACTAGTATTATATAAATAGACAGAGTGACTGAAGTTATTTTTATCTTTAAAAAAAATGTGTTCAGTGTAAATATAATCCTAACTAATTTTATTAATTTCGAATGAATGTTTGCTTATCATTATTACGTCTTAAGTTCTTAACCTGTCGTAATGAAATTTTGTATACACGTCAGGGATAGGGGAGAGTGGGGTAATTGGGAACACTTAACTTCAAACGTTAAAAAATAATAGAAAAAAGTTATAAACTAAATCAAATTTTATTGCTATATGAACTTTAGTTATCTATGTACATACTAGTCATAAAACTTTATTTGATTTTTATTTGTTTTAATAAAAATATGAACTAAAACAAAAAAAAAAACATTGCCGTTCCTGTTTACCCGATACCCTATGGGGTAATTGAGATCATCCCGTGGCGGAAATAGGAACGATATGAGGTAATTAAGAAAGACGTTTGATCGATCTTTCGTACGTAATTACGAGGCATCTGAAATAATTTGTAAAGTTTAAATATTTTTACACAATCAACCAGCAGTAATATGGGTAATTAGGAGGGTAAAGGGTAATTGGGAACGTTCGAAATTACCCACCTAATGCCGTTCCCAATTACGCGAATCAGTCTATATTACATAAAAATTGCCGCCACTCTCAAAAGCATTTTTTAATAACTTCAATCTATGTTGCATTTGAAAACAGATACTGCATGTATGATATGAGCAAAAACACAATACCTCTGAACTCAAAAATATGATACTTACATGTGTTATAAAAGATGAAAAAAATTATACCAAAAATACAAAAATAATTGTTCGATTTACCGTGACCACACTAGTGAGTCCTTTCAATCCCACTTTCGCATACGCAATGAATGGCTCTGCATTTAGCCGTAGAATAGGTTCGCGACAGTGTAGTAGGGGGATTACCCCTCTCCCCTACAGAAAAAGGCACTACCTTTTACCAAGAAAAAAGTACTGTTTATAAGGGATAGATAAAATCTACATTCTGGCGGGCGAAACCCCAAGCAAAACCTAGTTCTTTATAAATATAGTACCTGGACGACCGAGCCTAGCTCGGTTGCTTATAAAACCTTTTTAAATTAAATAAACTGTTAGGTTTGCCTCACAAAATTAACATTTTTCATCAAAAAAATATATATCTCTTTTGCTGTTACTCGGATTCAAACTGGGGTTAGACGGATTATCGAAACATCTGATTTTCATCTGAGCTATTTTTGTTTTGACAGCGGCGGCGAAATTTACCTTTATATTCTAGCTATATATTTTCATTGCCTGAAAACTCAGATAAAAATAGTTTTCTTACGAATGAAATCAAGCTAGATCTATTTATCGTCCCCGAAACCACCTATATATTAAGTTTCACGGAAATCGCTGATGTCGTTTCCGAGATCCTGAATATATAAAAATATACAAGAATTGCTCGTTTAAAGGTATTAGATAGATAGATTATAAGACGAAGTTGCGGGGAGCTGGTTCTAACAAATAAAAACAAATGAATGAGACGCCGCGGGCACTATAGAATTAGATTTTTTTTTTCTAGCGCCAACGCTTATATCACCAAGTAACATTATATAAGCTTATATTGAAGTATATAGTTATGCGTTAACTGGCAATTAATCTCTCAGTATATGATCAAATAATGTAACATCTATAATGAAAAACAAATTGTCCACTTTCCTATTACAACACATTATAATAAAAAAGACTTATTTCAAATTAAAGTTAGTAGCTTATCAGTTAATCCTTATATTGAACAATCTATTCATAGTCAGATTAATTATTTGCAATGGAGCTTGCTGCAAGGCCGCTAGGTATAATAATAATTACACTCTTTGAACTAAAAAAATAAACAATAAGATTTTTCGCCACATTTAATTGTTAAATTCACAAAGCGCTTACGAAATCTATTTGTCTTATGCACATTAGTAACTGTACAAACAAATTATAAGTACGTTACAAAAGAAATAATGTCACGGGTCAAGTTAGTGTTATCTGTACTAAGTAACTACGTGGCTTTAATGCTATTGTGTAACCTTCTTTATGAAGCGGTTTCGTTACGGACAATATTATAATAATCATAAACATTAAGTAGCTTAAATCCGACTTAGAAATGTATAAGCCATATGATCCGATAAATATTTACAAGCTTATTTCAAATTGACTTGAGAATATTTATAATTGTAATATAATAGTGTGTATTGTAAAAACACATGAAGTGAAACATTTTAATTAAAAATATACAAAAAAGAAAAACCAACGTTACGCAGTGTATCCAAACGGTCACCCATCTAACAACTGACCGCCCCCAATGTTGCCTAACTTCAGTGTTCGGGCGAGAACCAGTGTTTTCAACACTATCCGACATAGTGTTTACCCCCGCCGCTTTTTGTCGTACGAAAAGGCTGCCGATTAGAATTTCCTAAAATCTCTGCTTTATTCTATCAAATCTTGGAAACATCCTTAACAACTATCTGTATGTTCCTTTTATACGAATGTGCTATCTTTAAGTGAACGTATATAAAAAAATGAACGAACATAAATTTCAAGTGATTTTGACGAATAAAATGAGGTCACAACAATTTCGCTACGATTTAATCAATAATTTTAGGAAACGGTTTACCTCGACTACCTTATTGGCAAACCCTTCGGTGCGCAATAGCAGCCTAAAAATAAAAAAAGAATGCATACGTAATCACAATAAAATGCGTCTCGCAACACGCCTCCGTGTCAAGGTCATTACCGAATAAAAGCACGCGGTAGTTTTCTGATTCATTTAACTTATTAATTCATGTAATATCTGTCTGGATGTTTGCTATCTCATGCTGTTATATGATTTAGTGGTATACGTGAATATTAATGGATGTTCATTTGTTTAAATTATCTTAAGAAGGTTTAATGTCAGGTAGTGCCGATTGTAAAAATCAAGCTAAATCTAAATCACTATATGACAGATATGTTTTGCGAACTCTACTTAGGGTATATCTCTTCTTAAGAGAGGGAATAGACCACTCGGATTCCCTCCCGCAGTCGATGAACCACACGGCGGCGACGGGTCGGTGACACGTAATCTAACACAGGCCCACGTGGTTAAGGCGCATTAGTGTTCAGTGCGCCTCCCGTCAGTTCATCAGGGAGTGCCAATAGTCTCTTTTTAGACCACGAGTCGGGGCCCTGATGAGGGGTTAACACCTCACGGTTTGGGTAGAAGCACTGCAAATACCGTTTCTGTCCAACCTGCTAAACGGTGCAAGAACAATATCGAGGGGTCTTAGTTAGTAAAAATCTGGCATTCTCACCTGGGCTGCCCGGCTAGGTGCAGAACACCAAGAGGATTCCCCCGTGAAAAAAAAATCCTTCTTACCCTATAAGAGTAAGAAGATGATGATGTTCACTTGTTCGTCTTTGTTACGCTTTCACTTTTTTACCAATCCTAATAAAATGCACACACGTTGTTAGGTGTATAAAAAATAACAAGGTACCTTTAGGATAGAAAAAGGTACTGTTCCCAAGGACTAGGTAGTATACTTAGTCTGGCCGTAAATACTGTTACAATTAAAAATAAACAGAATATTATATTTGAATTTGGAATCTGTTATTTTTATATTGAGTTTTCATTTTGGCGTCTCAATACATTGTACAATATTTTGCGATATTAAAATGGAGTGGGGTAATAAAGAGTACCGAATCGTTGTGATTGCACTACACAAAGTAGATAGGGAGCCAAATGCAATATTTAAAACTCTCCATACGCTTGGTATTAGTAAAATGTTTGTGTACTGGGATATTAATAGGTACAATGAGACCTCCTTTGTCTGTGACAGAAAAACATCTGGCCATCTACGTAGTGTTCGTTCGAAAAAGGTGGTCAAAGCAGTAAGGGAAAGAATTCAAGGAAATCCTGTCCGAAAGCAAAAGATTTTATCTCGGGAGATGAATATAGCATCTATAACCATGTCGTGTATTTTAAAATATGACTTGCAAGCTATAAGAGAGTCATTTCTTAACTGATAATTTAAGAAATAATAGGGTGGTAAAATCCAAACAACTACAGAAGTGGTACGCAAAGAGAGGTCACAGAAAATTTTTGTTAACGGATAAGATTTTTTTTACAACTGAGCAACATTTTAACAAACAAAATAACCATATTTATATTCAAAGCTCTAAGGAAGCTCCCCAATTAATCGACCGAGTGCAACGTGGCCACTATCCGTCTTCAGTGATGGTTTGGTGGGGTATTAACTATGAAAGAGAGACTGAGCCATACTTCTGTGAGAAAAGTATCAAAACATCGGCATAAGTGTATCAAGATACCATTCTTAAGAAGGTAGAAAAACCTCTTAACAACACCATGTTTAATAATCAAGAATGGTCCTGCCAGAAAGACTCGGCGCCGGGTCATAAAGCTCGGTCTACGCAGTCTTGTTTAGAAACGAAGGTTTCGGACTTCATCAGAGCTGAAGACGCCGTCATCTAATTCCGATCTTAATCCGCTGGATTATGATTTATGGTTAGTTTTAGAGAGTACGACTTGCTCTAAATGCAATTGCGCTAAATCCATACGATTGGCAGTGAAGTATTTTCCCATGGAAAGAGTGCGGGCTTCTATTGATAACTGGCCACAACGTTTAAAGGACTGTATTGCAGCCAATGGAGACGACTTCGAATAAGCTTTTTATATTTTAAATTGTTTTATATTTATGTATTAAACTAACACACTGTAAAAGTAATAAATGTTATTTGCAAGATATAAAATATATTTTCTTTGTTTCAGTATTTATAGCAAGACTACGTATATATTCACATGATAGATCTCACGGTATTGACAATTACTTTTGGATTGCATTGTAAATATTAGGTACAATGCTCGGATAAAATAAAACATCGGAAACAATCTTCAAAATGTCACATTTATTTGCCTTTTGCATTGGTTCCGGCTATTACTCGCCATGATAACAAGTTCCTGCGCCCCCGATACCCACCGGCCGTACTGGTTAATTAGCATTCCAAGAAACATTACGTCTGGTTTGATATGACAAAAGCACTGAATATTAAATTGGTAGGTATCTTGCAAATGTCTAATAAGTAGTTCGAGATAAAGGTTAAATGCTTTTAATGATTTTGTTCCGTATTACTCTGATCCGGTTAAAGCTTAAAAACTCGGCAATATATATGCCTAATATGATGTTATCTATACTTATAAATAAAATCAAAGTGCCCTTTGTTTAGACCAGGTCATTGTCCATAATGACTACATCAATTTTGACAACTATACTAGAAGCTACATATCAATAATTATATTCTTAATCCAAAAATCAATGACAAAATTTTGTAAAAGTAACACAAAATGCATATTTATGATTTTTTTGTTTTATTGTTTTATATTCATTATTTCTTTTTTAACTAACTTCATTCTCTCATAGATATTGATTATGTTTTTTTTTAATTGTATTTATATGTTTTTATTTAATTTCTCAATTATCAGTGACATATACCATATCATTCTACGAACCTCAGGATTAGTAGTTTTTGAAAAATCGCGGCATACAAACATGCATACATACAAATACAGAAGCAATTTAAAGGTTGTTGATTAAAAATAGAAGAATGTGTATAATTAGTCCATGGGCCGCATACGGTTTTAAGCGGTCACTACGTTGCTGCCACGGCGTTAGGTGTTGTGGGATCGTATCCCGTACAGTACAATTATTTGGACGATTGTTATAAATCTTGCTGTATTCTTTGTCGGTGAATTGTAAGGTCCCCAGTAAAAAAAGTAAAAAAAAGGTTCCTGGTGCGTGATAAAACATGTAATTCCTATGTAACCACATCATTTTCACGTTAATCAAGTCACGGATATTATTAGCTAGTTTATCAATATCGGTAAAGCAAGTCGATAAAAATTCCAATAGGAATAGAGAATTAGCTCATACCCTACAAATTTAGGTTTCGGAAGGTGTGATCTGGTGGTTGTCGTAGTTCACCAGAGAGGGACAAACCAGCGTAGGGCTATTATTTTTTTGCGTTGGTGGCTCAATAGTTAGTGTGTACGAGCAACGTATCCATCATCCATTGATGTAAGTACTAATTTAAATGAGCCGGGATTTTAGTAAAGGAAAACAATTTGATAAAAGTATAATATGTTGGTAAGGCTTTTTTTAATGTATTCAGTATTTATCTAATACTGGTGGGCTCGGCGCACGTTGTCCCATCCAGATTACAAAAAGCCTATTATTCGACCGCAGCGCCACCTACCAGGTCCAAATGTCAATCTAAACTATTCTCGGATCCACTGGAACACGCACACAAAATTTTATCAAAATCGATTCAGCCGTTTAGGAGGAGTTTAGTGTCATACACACCTAGAGAAGAAAGTTATATACAAAGATCAAGTAATTACTGATTTCTCTAGAGGCATAATTTAAATGTCTATGTTCCAGTGCCTTACTATTTATATATTTAGAAGCGACGATGGCTCAGTTAACAGCGTTTTTGGACATCACACCGCGTCGATGGATGTAAGTTCGAATTGTAGCAATTGAGTTGGAGCTATAAACCATCATGATGAAATCACGCCATGAAGCCTCCCTAAGCTCTCATCCTCAAGTTGAAAATCTGTCGGCAAGCACCTTTTGTTCTGTTCCGATTCCCTTGCTTAAGCGTGATTACGGGCTGCTCATCACCGTTTAATCAGATAATATTGAGCTGAAACGCTAACACCTGTAAAGTATAAATACTTGGATGACCGAACCTAGCTCGATTCTTTAAAAAAACCATTTGAAATTAAAATAAACTGTTAGGTTTGCCTCACAAAATAGCATTCTTTATCAAAATTAAAAATATGTCTCTTTTACTATCAATCGGATTCGAACTGGGATTAGACGGATTTTGGAAACAACCGATTTCCATCTGAGCTATTTTTGCTAAGACAGCGACGGCGAAATTTACCTTTATATTCTAGCTATATTTTTTCATTGCCTGAAAACTCAGACAAAAAAAACTTCTATGAATGAAATCTAGCTAGATCGATTTATTGTCTCCGAAACCACACATACTAAGTTTCACGGAAATCGCTGACGCCGTTTCCGAGATCTTGAATAAAAATTTACAAGAATTGCGCGTTAAAAGTTATTAGATAGATATATATTATACAGTATATTTTTGATACTGAACAGCGTGACGGTAACACAACAAATACTATTTCTTCATATTAAAGGTGTGTGTGCGTGTGTTTTGACCTTGAAACCTGTTTAAGCCGAACGTAGCAACGCGAGCAAGTGGCCATTTTGGACTAAATCAGTTTATATTTGATTGGGATACCTAATTAGTATACTATTCTCATCTTTATATTGTTAATGCGAAAACTGTTTGTTTATTTCTTGTACTTTCTCACCTTAATTACTCAACCGATCTTCATGAATTATTGCTTGTTTTTCTTCTTAGGGGGGTAGATGGTGCACAAAATAGAAACGTTCCCGAGGCATAGGATCAGATCTATATTAACAGTCGAGCGAAGGTGGTTTTGTAGGTGGTAGAACCACGCTGAAGTTATTACTGGCTTCAGTATGATTGGGTCGGCTTGCCCGGGGTAGTACCACCCTCTCACAGAAAACCGACGTGAAGTAATAGTGCTTGCATTGTTGCGTTTCGTTCAGTTAGTGAGAACGCCGGAGGCCCACCTCTCCTCTTTCCTTCCTCCTACCCAACCGCCAACACAGGCTGGCAACGCACTTGCGACTCCCCTGGTATTGTAAGTGTATATGGACGGCGTTGATCACTTAAAATCAGGTGACCGACCTGTTCGTTTGCCTCCTGTGATTTAAAAAAGAAGCCTAAGCTAAGGTTAATACTAGCTCAACGACATATGTTTATATATATAAAAAAAAAAAAACAAAACTGTAGAGAAATTTAATAATCAACTTCCTAAAATCAAGTAATTATAACACACAATAGAACGTATTTTCTATTAAGTATTCATGCCAATTTAAGCCGGGATCTTAATAAGTCACATAGTGGTTTTTATATTTTTTTTTATTTTGTATCATTTAACTCTATGTTTAAAGATGTTGGTAGTATTTTATGAGATATAGTTCGTTTCTTATGTACAAGTGAAACATAATAATACCCCGGAAACACATTTAATCGGTATTTTATTAAAAAAGAAGTAGATCAATAAATAGCGAGTATACTTTGGACTATTTAAATCTATTAACAAATATACATATTTCTTATCTGTCTCTTATAGTTCCATTGAGGTGTAAACTAAATAAAACGTAAACTGAAGAGTGGTAGAAACACGCTGACGCTATAACTGGTTTCAGCATGAACACCAGCAAACAACAGCAGAAACACCCACATGAAGTAAAAGTGATTGCATTGTTGCGTTTCGTTCGGTCAGTGAGAGCGCCGGAGACCCACTTCCTCATTCCCCCCGAAACACAGGCTGGCAACGCACTTGCGACTCCCCTGGTGTTGCTGGTGTCTATGGACGGCGGTGATCACTTAACATCAGGTGACCCGCCTGGTCGCGTGCCTCTTATAATATAAATATCAGTAGAATATAGAATAGCTAAAATATCAGTAGACGCAGAATATCTTTAACTACTAATATTATCATATCACATTAGATACTTTTGAGACACGAAGCTATTACTGGTTTCTGCACATATGGGTCGACTCGTCCGGGGTAGTACAGAAAACAGACGTGAAGTAACAGTGCTTGCACTGTTGCGTGTCGTTCGGTCATTGAGAGCGCCGGAGGATTACCTCCCCTCCTCTCCCCAAATCCAAACACAGGCAGACAATGTACTTGCGACTCCCCTGGTTTTGCTATTGTTATGTGCTATGGATGGCGATGATTACTTAACATCAGGTGTTGCCGCCTGTTCGGTTGCCTCCTATGATAAAATATTTTCTATTGAAATTCATATGAATTTTATCTATTCATATATATCTATATAGATTGTATATTACCTCATCAAATTCTTTCTACTAGAATGTTGGAATATAAAGTGTACGCGCATTAAGCAAGTAGTAAAGCATTAAATATAACTTATTAGTCCTTTAAGAAATACTTAACGTGACCTCACTGAGTTTATTGAACTAATAACTGATTTATTTTTTAATTGGCCTATCTTCTAGTAAATATAATACCTAGAAGTGTAAGTGTAACAAAAATATCAGTATGTATATGTACGCACATAGCTGTATATTATACGTACGACTCATAATGGTTCTTTACTTAATGCGGCTAAGATCGCTTTGCTTCGGTCTTGTTCTCTCTATATAATACAATGATCACGATAGACAAAGATAACGCTATACGAAACTAAGCTTAGCTATCTTTTAGTCTTCTCGACGAGCCAAATTAAGAGGCGGGTATTCTACTCCATAATTATAAATGAGAAAGATAACAAAAAAATAATAAAGCAATTATAATTGTATGCAAATTAATACAATTTAGGGTAAAGAATTCAAATTAAAGAAAACACTAAACATTATTTCGTAAACTTTATGAATGTGTTTGTAGGTACATTAAGTCTTATATAATTACACAATGGCAAGTTTAGTAAGTTACTTTATGCGAGTACGTCGGTGTACAAAAATTAATTTAAATAATTTACAACTATATACTTAATATAAGCATCGAATCTACGATTACTTAAATAAATATGTGCTTAATTAAAACGAAATTAAGAGTAATAAAGGTTTCTAACGCGTTTATGTTAATTCAATATTTAAATAACCCCTACATTTACAAATTTGCAGCGCGTACATTATCATAGCCATATTTAGAATACAATAAAAATAAATTAAATTATTTCGTGTTCAAAAATATCCTAAGTTAATAATATAACAACTATGTACAGAATTTAATCATTTATTCAGTGGAAAATCTAGCGTCGTATACGTAGGTCTTGTTCTTGGTACGGGAGGTCTTCTAGATCGAGGATGTGTTTTACCCGCTTCTGTGTTCGTTGTTAAACTTGTTTCCGCTTCTTCAGGCAAATACGGAGCCCTAGGACTTAATACTAATGCCTTGTATGATGAATGCGAGTCTGCTAGACTCCTGCCGTCTCCCTCATCCCTACGAGATAACTCCGAGAATGGCGAAACAGAACGTTTCTCTATTCCACTCGGACCAGGTGTCTCCTCTTTCATTTTTAATTCATATGCGTTCTCATCTTTTCTCTTTGGCTCGCCATCTTTTTTTAGCTTAGTTTGGCGTTCAATTATATCAGCTGTTGTCAAGTCTGAGCTTTGAACTTCGGTTTCTAAAGGAGGCCCTGATAACCATGGCCTCGAAGAGTTGTTACTACACCACCTTTCTTCAGTTTCGCTGGTATCACCCAAAAGGCCTAATTTCTCTAAATTTTGCAAAAGGAGATTTTCACTAGAACTAGCTGCTCTCATTTCAGTTTTGGACTCTTCAGCCAACAATAATTCAGCTAATGGTGGGGCAAGACCTAGTCCGATATTTCTCTCGTGGTATACTTCCGATATCGTCGGAGTAAGTTCTCCGCTCATATGTCGTACTTGAGCCATTGAATCGCGGCTGCTGGTACCCATTTTAGGTCTAGGAACTCTTTTGGATGTTGAAGGCTGATTTAACGGTTGATCATTCTTTTCCTCTTCCGATCTTCTTGGTTGCGCTGCTGCTAAATCGTAGAAAGCGTCTAGGTATCTTGCATGTGCATGGTCAGGACGTCTTCTCAAAACGGTGTCATGACCAGAGCTTTCCCAGTCTGAATCATCAGAAGGAGGTCTTCTGGTATACAGCGTTCGGATCTTTGTTTGATGAGCTAATGCAAGAGATACATCTCTAGGCGGAGCTGTCGTGGGAGCTGGAGGAGCGGCTGGTGGAGAGGGTGTGAAAGCAGCGTCGCTTTCGCCCCGGTATCTGGGAGGTGGCGGTGCCGGCGGAGGAGCTGTCCTGCCATCCGGTTCTCCTCTACCCATTTCAGCGGTTGAATTGGTACCTCGTACGTACATAGTGAATGCTCCACCGCAAGATCCCAAAGGTAGAGGCGGTGGTGGCATTGATGATACGCTTTCTTCTGTGAACGGAAAATTCTTGTGAACTGGTATATATAGATATAAAGAATCCTAATCGTCCTAGAAATATAAAAAATTATACACAGTAACATTTTAGTATGAGTACTTCAATCAAATAGGAAGAGAGGTAGAGTTTAAGATATATCTATTTAGAATTTATATAAATGTAAGAGTAACTTACGACGGTGTTGTCTCGGTGGCGGTTCACCATCAGAATGCTGTTCAAGATCTCCATCGTCGATTGAAGCTAATGACTCAACACTAGAGCTCGATTCTAGGCTAAGGCTACGTGGGGCTTCTTGTGTATCTGAATATGAAAAAATATATGTTTATATATGTTCTAATTAATACGAAATTTATTACTTTCATTTCAAATATACTTATAGTACTGTGTATTTACCAAATAATGCAAGTAGAGATTGCAAGACAAATTGTATGTGTCGCCTATTAGCTGTCTTGCCGGTGCGAAGTGTTACTTCATCTTGTCCCACTTCAGCTAAATCGAATCCAAGTGAAGCTAAAAGTTCGTGACAACCGTTGACTCGCCATAATCTAGAATCATTATTTGTATGAAATATCAGTGAAACATAGGTCGATACCTATGTAACTTATAAACATACTTAACAAAAACATAATGTTGTCGTCTTATTAGTATTATTTGGAAAATTAATTGCAATACTAATTCTAAAACGTTTATTATACTAACCTGACGTTAACAGCTACTTCAATTGTGTCAGTTTCAGTGTTTTTAATGGAGAACTGTGATATGACTGAGCGAATCACACCGATGATATCATCAGCAACGTCTCCGTTTGAGATCAATTTTGAAAGTGCTTGAAGTGTTGTTGGCGTGAGTCCTGACAGAGCAAATTAAAAAAATAAATTATTATTACACTTTCACGACTTCACTACTTAATTAATCATCAAGAAATAAAAACTAAAATAGGGTCATTTCAAACAAAATCTGTTGTTGAGAGTTTGAAAAATATGTTTTACTAAATTAACGCGAGTGAAGACGTGAGTCAAAAGTTATGCTATAAATCGTAAAGTTTACCTAGTAAGGCCTGCAGACTGGCAGAACACTGAGTTAACCTTTCTTCTGGGTCACTTTGTGGGAAAAAGACGCTTGACGGAATACCGTTGGCAGCTGGTTCAAACCTGGGAACGATTATTAAAAACTATAAGCATCGTAAAATTATAATGTTGTTTGTTTTTTTGATTAAATTTACCAGATGAAAGGTTAGACACTTACAATATTCTAAGAAATTACACTTTAGGGTCACATTTAACACATAAAATAATAATATCAAACAATATATCAAATAATATCAAATAATAGACAACAATGAGAATTTTAGGTAAAGTTTGTTGTAAGAATTTTAAAAGTATGGATAATAACTTAAATAAACCTAGGTTGAATGACCGGTGATAAAACCTACGAGCAACGACCCAGAGTATTAACTTTCGATAATAAAACAGACTATAAATTCTTTTGTTTGTTCAAACTTTGAAAAATTATCCTCCTGTTAGTTGGTTGGCTTCACTTTCATTTCACTTTTAATTCACTCTATGGTCATTTAAACTGTGCTTAAACATATACACGAGTATAATTTTTGTATATTTCTAGATAATTCGGTCAAATAAAAAATAAATAAGCACCAATTTTTTATTCTGATTTAGAACGAGAATCGAGTACAGAGTGTCCTCCATAAATATTGCTACTATCTAAACATTCACCCGGTAATTACATAAATACATATCCATTACTTCGTTTTTCAAATATAATTAATAATTTTATTGGTTCAGTCTAGTTACCTGAATCCGACGCTCATTAGAAGTTCTCTCCAACCATTAGTATTGCCAGCTTTGTTTTCTATGCTCTTCTGTGTAGTATACATTGCATTCTTCTGTCCTCTTACTATTCTTTGTAGGGACTTTTCTACTAAATGCAGACAGACCCTTAAGGCATCGCTGCAACAAATTTTATAAATTATATTTTTTTAATTAGAACTTGGTAAGTAGAAACAATTACGCTTAGAGATATAATATTTATTATAATTAAAAAAGAATACAAGGTTTTTCATAATATTCGAAAGCTAACTGCGATACCACATGATATGGCAATGCTTTCATGCTGACCGAGGTATGGACCAACTATACGACATGACTCGTGACTTAATTAAAATTGTTGTGCTGTTACAGAGGTTAATGTAAAGCATAAGAACTGAATCCAAATATTAGAAACTTGTTAAATAGTCCTATATATGGCGGGGTATTTCTCAGGGTCAGTTTTCCTCACTATGTTTTCCTTCACCGTCAGTCGTTAGCAGTGGTAGCAGATTTGAAGTCTTGGCCGCCTTAGGCCCCTAGGCCATGTATTAAGTATCAGCCACATCTATGTCAGTGAATTTTTTGTCACGATTGGCCGCCCCTAATATCTTGCCGCCCTAGGGCCGGACCTCCTGGGCCTTAGGGCAAATCCGCCACTGGTCGTTATTGATACAAATTTAAATAACCATTTTGTTTTAATAATATTATGAAAAATGATAATTACAGTAAATAGCAATAATGAAGTAGTTAAAAAATATTATTTTTGCATAAAAACATTGTAGGAATTATATCCTAGTTACATTTGAAACTGCAACACAGATGTTCATGTAGGCCAAAACTGATGTTTTTTTCGCTTTCCTGAAGCCACTGATTTACATTTCCCCTGATATATACTACGACGTTGCTCGTAACTGTACAAACATGGCAACTAAAGAAAGGAAGAGATAACTCTTAGTGTTTCCTGGGCAAGATCACAAATTACAAAATATCTAGATGTTGGCAATCAATGTATTAAATGAAAACAGTACTGTACATTAAGTGTATTTACCGTTAGTAAGTTCCTTTTTTTAAATTTTATTTTTGGCAACTAATCTTCTAGTAGATTATTATTCCCATTGTCGGGTAGGTAATTATATTACAAGTTTCTTGCGATCATTTTGCTAAACTAACAATATGGTGACCGCCTTGTTAAAACTTTTCAAGCAGTTTTTGTGGAAAGTCAGAATCCATGTTCCGTGGTATTATTTCCGATTCACTTCATTTGTGCACAATAACCGAACTATATTGTATAAAACACCACTAAGATTACAAGATATAGAACTAAATAACACAAGATATTTACTAATATACAAAGCTGAAGAGTTTGTTTGTTTGGTTGTACGCGCTAATCTCAGGAACTACTGGTCCGTTTTGAAAAATTATTTTAATGTTAGATAAATCATTTATTGAGGAAGGCTAATAGGCTACGTATCATCACACTAAGATCAAAAGGAAATCACGATCACCAATGAAAAATGTTTCAAAATCTTTTATTTTTTCTTTTGAGAGCTTCAGCTTCGTGTTAACGTGAGCCCAAAGTAACTATCCACGCGCACGAAGTTTCGCGCAGAAGCTAGTTATGAAAAACATATAAAGTCTCCTATATGATATTTTAAGATCTCACTAAAAACTCTGTTACTAAACTTACTAATAAGATAATAAGTATATTAAAATTAGTTACCGGCATTTGTCAGGTGCCGCGAGGAGTTCGCAGAGCGCTTGACCCATCAAAGCGACTTTATTGCTGAGCCGAACGTTAGCGCCAACAAGCACTACGCCTGACCAGTGCGCGGGATGCGCGAAGTGCTTCGTGTGTCGGACTGTCTGCATCGCGTCTCCCAGCGCTCTACATTATATACCAATTGTTAATTACATTAAAAACTATTTAAGCCGCACCTCGTTGAGTTGAAAACCTCTAAAATTTCTAAATAGGTTGGATTCCCATCCCTCAAGGTCTACCTTACCTTACAATACCTAAAAAGTATTAACAAAATTGAGCCATCACAGGACACCTGGCAGATGTAAAACATCGAAATTGTTTTGTATACGTTATATGCAGAAAAGAACAGATTTCGACAAGAATCAGGTATAACATAATGAAAAGATAAAGCATTACAAATTTGTTCCATAAAATAATGACTGTTTATTTATTTTATTAGATAAATATTATTTTTTATTAAATACAAGATACATTCAACTAAGCGTAGGCGCGAAGTTTGGCGACATTTACCAAAGGGCGCTAAGTCGTCGGCGCGTGCCACGTAACCGTAGTAGAACGAGTGGCCGACAAAAACGTTTGAATCTTATGTTTATACAGATATAGTTGCAAATGTTTTTTAGTATTTCGTTTATAAAGCAATGTTCGTGTTTTGTGTCGCCACGGTAACAATCAGATTTACCCTCTTTCTATAGACGTTTCACATCAAAAAGCTGTTAAATTTTGGTACCTACTTTATGTAAAACTTTTTCTCTATTTGCCAATCAAGTTTCAAGTTTAGTTCAGCAGTTTCGATGATTAGGTAACCCGAACAAACAGAGGACACTTTAGTTTATTTTATACGTATAGATTTTGAATATACACCGTGATTGTTTAAACAGTGACCAATCTTCTATTGTATGATAGTTCATGGACACATTTAACATATAAAATAATAATAGTATCAAAACAAATACTAATAAAAAAGAAAGATAACCTCCGTTAAAGTTTTTTCTAAGATTCTATGAGTACAAATTTAAATAAACCTACATAAATTATCGGTGATAAAACCATCGAGTAGCGATCCGAAGTTTATAGCCTTCGATAATAAACGGACAGAACCCTTTTCTTTGTTCAAACTTCGAAAAATTATCCTATGTTAGTTGGTTAGCTTCACTTTCACTTCACATCTACTACAAATAACGGTCATTGACACTGTGCTTTAAAATAGACGTTTAGAGGATTGAGTATAATTTTTGTATTTTCTAAATAATTAGGTCAAATATTAAGAACCTATTTTTTAAATAGAGTTAGAACGAGCATCAGGCACTGAGTATCCTGTGAAAATATTGCTAACGAGTAACCATTCACTCAGTATATCGACATTTGAACACTCACTTAGCGACCCGACTTCCTTGAAGTAAGGCAGAGTACAATGCCCTATACAATATCTTGGTGGCAGTGTCTTGTGGAGCTGGCCATAGTGTGAGCAGTATGGCTTGCGCGCCGGCCGCTAGGAGAGCGCGGCACAGACGCGACACGCCCTCGCCGGCCAAAGATACGTTTTCAACTTCTTCTGCTGTTGACCCTTGAAGAGCTGCGCTTGAAGGTGCGCATGATATTACCACCTACATAGTAAAACACAAATCATTTAAATCCATTTTGATGTGAAAAGGTCTATTTTATTCGTTAAGAACAGTAATGTTTATAATGTTTTGTATTATAAAATAGTAAGTGATATATATATATATATTTTCGAAATGTCTACGCTACTGACCCAGCAAGGTCTTAACAGCTTCACCGGACTACAATAATTTATCTATACATATAATAAGAAAGCAAATCTAACGTGGCTGTACTTTTTCGATTTTTGTGAAAAAAAAATGTTGCAGGTAACAAATAAGTAATAGTATACATTTCAATAATTTTTAGAAATATCTGTCCGTCTGTTCTATGAACACGCATCACTGCTAAATAACTAGGTTCAATAAATCGCACAAAGCATATCTTCGAGAATAACTTAGTCTTTGTTGTATTAAAATTGGTTCACTCTATCAAAAGTTATTGTAATTTTATTGACGACGCGACGTAAATACGATACAAAAGTAGATAAGTAAATGGACTACATTAACTTTAATACATTCAGAAGACTTTATTAATCATTGTTTTGTACATAAGGTTCCACGCGGACGAAGTCGCGGGCACAGCTAGTAACAAGTATGTTAGTAAGTAACAAATTTTAAGATAGTTCGAGCAGATGGTTATTTATTTCAACTTTTCAATAATTATATAACAGAGGCTTTGTGGCAGTAAGGCTCATTATTAACCAGAGGCGTTACCGATTTCATCCCCAACATATTAACTGACGTTTGAGTAAAAGTATAAAAAAGAAGTATTTATTATAATTATTTTGTTATTTACGAATGCGATGAAATGCCTTATTTATTATGAGCATGATTATCAGCTCTGTATCTAAATGCTAAATGTACGTAATGTTTCTAAATCAACTGTTTACTTACCAAACGCAAACTGTACTTAGTTTTAAATTAAGTGGTTGTGTTATCTCCTTTTATTTTTTTATTACTGAAGTGAAAACGGAAATAGTACTAGTAATTATATGTCCATATATATAATTTACTAGCCCCTGATCGCGACTTAGTCCGCGTAGTAATAGTTACTTTGGGCTAACGCTAATACGCAGTGGAAGCTCTCAAAAGGAAAAAAACGATTTTGAAACATTCTTCATTGGTGTTCCACTCCTATTGATCTTAGCGTGATCACATATAGCCTATAATCTGTCTCTATAAATGAGCTATATAACACTGAAAGATTTTTTTAAAACGGGCCAATAGAACCTGAAATTGCCCTCTACAACATCACAAACTCATAAACTTTACCTCTTTATAACATTAGTATAGATTTAATATTACAAAATAATTGATTATCATGATAAATTAGATATACATACAATTTAAACTTATATTATAGTACTTACCAGTCTAGCTGTTATTTTCAAGTTCATTATTTCAGATGCTGTCAGCATAAATTCTGAAGCAGGTGGGAGTTCCTCATTACTTTGTGGTAATTCTGTATCTAGTGAGAGATAAATTAATAAGTACTCGAAATAATTATACGTCTGTTAATGATTTATTTAAGATAAACGGGAGAAAATCACTATGAATTAATTAGGAGCGTATTTTTTTTATTCATGGAATTAGATCAAGTTCTTATAGAGATTTATCGTTACTTCTAAACGTGTAAAAGTTCATACACTTATTCTTTAAGTGATAAGTACCTGGGCGACCGAGCCTAGCTCGGTCCTTTAAAAAACATTTTCAAATCAAAATAAACTGTTAGGTTTGCCTCGCAAATTTTGCATTTTTCACAAAAAAAAAATAATTAAAAAAAGACATCTCTATTGCTGTCACTCGGATTCGAAATGGGGTTACACTGATTTTCGAAGCAACTGATTTCCATCTGAGCTATTTCTGGTTTAACAGCGGCGGCGAAATTTACCTTTATATTCTAGCTATATTTTTCATTGCCTGAAAAATCAGTTAAAAAAGATTTTTATTAATAAAATATAGCTAGATCGATTTATCGTCCCCGAAACTACGTACATACTAAGATACTACAAATATACTACAAATATACAAGAATTTCTCGTTTAAAGGTATTATATATATATATTAGAAGATAATATATGACATCCTATGGAGTAACAATAAATATTAAATTATTTGCAAAACTCACTCTCTTCTTCGTTTTCAGTGGAAGTGTCAGCTACAGTATTTCCGACACTCGTGTTCAGAAGTCGTTTAGCTTGAGAGTCAACCTGTTAAGAAAATAATTTATTTTTATATGTATATATAAATTTCTTCTGTACGCGTGTATGTCACTGGACTCCCCTTAAACGGCCGAACCGATTTTGAGAAAATTTTGTGTGCGTGTTCCAGTGGATCCGAGAATGGCTTAGATTCACAATTGGACGCGGTAGGTAGCGTTGTGATCGGATAATAGGCTTTTATTATCAGGGTGGGACAATGTGCGCAGGGATCGCTAGTGTGAATATATTATAATTTTTCCATCCATGTGTAATTGATTGAACTCCTTCTAAACGGCTTGACAGATTTTAAAGGTTTTTTTCTGAGTGTTAAGGTGCATCCAAGAATGGTTTAGATGCACAGTTGGTCAAATTTTAGGATTTTTTTATTACCAAGGTAGGACAGTATTCGGCGGGCCCACTAGTATATTATAAAAAAGAAGCCAAAGAAAAAAACAGTTCGGTATCTTTTTTCTTCTGTTTGTCAACATATTGTTTTTTGTTTAACACTTATTGACTAAATTTACTGTTATCACCTAAAAGTCTGGAAATATTTTCTTTACCAACGATGAGTTATTTTTTATTTTATAAGTCTCTATTCGTCACAATTCACGTTCTCTACGTCTACAATTAGTACAATACTTAATGCAGTTGTTACCATTTAGACAAAAGATTTAGTTCAAATGATATTTAACACGTGAAGAGGAAATGTAGTATTCCTTATTATGGTTGTATTTCCAATAATGGATGACCATTAGTTATTATAGTGCGACGATTTAGAATATTTGAATACATTTTGTTCGTAATAAAAATTGGTTATATTTCTTACCACTTCTCCGGGACTGAGGACGATGGCCGGTGTTTTCCAGCAAATATGTGTTGCAAAGTGTATACATTCTGCTTGAGGGAGCTGAGCTAATACCGCTTCTTTTGAGGCCTAGAAGATAATTCACATATAAATCTAAGATACTAACGAATATAAGACCGCAATTTTTGAGGGTCATATAGTTAGCATCTCTTCTATAATAAATTTGCTCGGTTTACTAAACACTCAAGCTAAATGTGAACCCGACTGTACATGCGACTCTTTTGTTTTCTTTTTTTTCACGAACTGGTTACACTATTGGTCTTTTTTTTCGAACCGACTCTCTATTGTCTATTGTCCTTGCAAGGCCTTTACAGCTTCAACAGACTACTAAGGCGAGCGTTTAAGGCGCTCAGCCGTTTTCATCTACTTGCGACTCCATACATGAGTAGTGTACTATCTTATGTTATTTTTAATTTTTTTTACATGTTTAGTAACGACATACTGTAAGAAAATACGACAAAGCCTACGATATAGATTAGTTTAGACGCTCTTTTTTTCCAACTCTTTACTCCCTCTAGTAGGGTTACAACAACATATTCCTCTCTCACTTATCAGTTTTTATACGTATATCATTCCTGAAACAATTTACCCATATCTCTTTCGATCTTTCATTTCTCATATTTAACCTTCTCATGCGATATACACTTTTCTTTCGTTTTTAATCTCCTTGATTTACCATTGTAATATATGTAGGTAGTTTTATTTATTGTCATATTTAGCTAAGTAGTTTTTAACTTGTCATTCTTCGCTCTCTCCGATTATAGGCGTCTTACAGTACGGTTGCGTTTTATTAAACTCCCTAAGATATAACCCTTTGGACATTTATATCAACCATATATACTTAAACTGGTTTAGAGATTTGGAAACCACGAAATTTTTTCGAATTACATATATAAAATATTTAAAGAAGCTTTTGTTTTATAAGTAAAATATCATTTTGATTTTAATCAATTCAACTCAATTTTAATAATTTGCATGAAAATGAACCCACCTGCATTGTAAATAATATTAATAAAAATGTTAATACTTGGTAATCGGTGAGTGGAGTGACTCGAAGCATGTCCGCCACTAACTCTGCCTCTTTCATTTGAACGTGTGCGCTGGTCCACCTGGTGCCTCCCACTCGTGGTGCTCCCACAACCAGGCATCGCATACCGCTATCTGCGTTGCTGTTACTTGCTGCCATACCTATATTTTTACACATTTGTTCAATGATATTAAAAATCTGTAGATACGGTACGGTACCTACATGATATTTTGACAAAAAAAAATGGCACGCTAACGCACACATACGTAAAGTAATATTGTAACTCCACGGTATCTTGAATAAAATGTGGAAGTAAGATGGTATATTCTCAATTACGGTGATGAAAAAAATATATAGCTAGTAAGTATAAACCGGCGGCTTGACGAGGCAGTACATTTAGTTCAATCTAATATCTTATAATCTCGAATTCAGTATTATATTTCCCAGAACGCACTTTGGAGCCATTAATTCCGCATTTCCGTTCACAGTGTGGATGTGGCTGTCGCTTCCGCATTAGTCTTATTAGTTACGTGTATAAGTGTAGTAGCATTCCATCAATAGATGCTAATAAACTTTAGTCATTTTAGAAGCCGTTTGATAGCGAAATCTTTACTTATTTGTTTGCTATTTGGTATTGGTAGCAGTCAATATAATTTTACAAATGAGGTTTGTAAAATTATATGTGAAAAGATTTGAAATGCTACTCGCCATTTAAAAAAAAAATGGACCATGATCGAATATTAGGACTAGTAATACTAGGTACTAATTAAACTGTTTGTGGTGGTAGTAGGCCTTTTAAACATAAAAGCACTCCTTAAATACAATGGTTAAGAATAGTACAGTAATAGCTGAAACTATAATATCTATCAAAAATTGGCGAGTTAATCATATTTAGATTCAAATGTATCAGGAGGTCTTGGGTGGAGAAAAAGAAAAATTGAGGTACGGAACGCCTGACACATGTGAAACATCGAAATTATTGAATCGAACGAATCTCAAATTCTCAAATTACAGTATAATTATGCGAGCTCAATGCGACAAGAGAAGTGTAGTCCGATGAAGCTGAGAAGGCTTACTAGTTCAATAGCGTAGTCAGTTCGAAAAAACAAAAAAAAAAACGATAAGAAAGATTGCGCATGGCATCGCGTCGCCATGTTTGACACACTCGCCACGACAATAATCAGGTTTATCCGCTCCTATAGATGTTTTAGATCAAAAAAGTTACGTCGAAATAAGATTTTCAAGTAAACGTACCATGTTCATGATGTGATCTAGTACGCTGGTGTCGTTGGTGACGCAACGGGCGTAGTGCGGGCGCAGCGAGCAATGCATAACGTTCACACAATGGTTCCGCGTCCGATGCCCCGCGAAGTGCACCCCACGGACACGCGTATAGTGCGCGCTCGACAACAACGACCACTTCACGACGACCCCCGCAACCACGGCGACCGTGCGACGCTAAGGGTTATTTTAAATAATCACTTTTATATCTATACATATAATAAAAATGTAAATCCAACGTCTCTGTAATTTTTAGATTTTTGCGAAAAAAAAATGTTGTATGTGTTTTGGAATAAGTAAAAAAAGTGTGTGTGTGTGTGTGTATACTTACGTACACGCATTAGAAGTTATACTGCTTTGGCGTATCAAAATAAAAATCTTTTCAAAATTGTTATATTTTGCCTTATTCTACGTATGTAGAAAAAACGACACTAACAATAGAAAAAGGTATTTAATACATGAAAAGTTCTAATACAAAGAAATACAAACAACAAATACAAAGAAACAAAATGTTGACTATTTGTATTTTAAAAACAATTAATTATACATGTCAAATATCAAATTTTGTTGATAAATTATTTTGGAATTTAATAAACAACCTACAGAGAGATTATTAATATATATGAAACAAAGTCGCTCTTCGTGTGTATTTGTGTGTACCCTTATTTCTTCCACACTATATAATACTTTTTGATACGGTTTTCATTCTTGTTTAGACATTTTTTTAAACATGTTTTTCATAAATAAAAACTTACTATCATATGTCTAACACAAAAACTATATAGAAATAAAGGATGATAACCGTTTATTATCATTTTAAAATGTTAATTGTTACCGTGGCTATTGTTGCAAGAGGCCGGCAGCAGGTCTTCGAAAGGAGCGAGAAGCATTTGGTACAAAGAATTAAGACACGGTGGCCCTTGCCACGAGGTTTGTTTCCTGCGAGGCACATGTGCACTTGATCTGTTATAAAAAATGTACTTCATCATTATTATTACATTACATGGTATATAACAAAGTCCCATACCGCGTCTGTCTGTCTGTTCGCGATAAAATAAAAAACTACTGAACGAATTTTAATGCGATCTTCACCAGTAGGTAAAGTGGAAGGTTTTGGTATGTAATCTGTCAAGTTTTTTTTTATAATCAGGGCAGGACAACGTCTGGCTGACCCGCTGGTTAATTATAAATATTTAGTAGTCATTACTTTAACTACTTATGGTTACATATTTAGCTTTTGTTTGCGATAATTTATCTAGTACACATTTATATATAGGTTTGGTGCAGTACTTTTTCTAGATATATATGTACCATATGTATTTTTTGTCTTACTGGCGGATTCGTCAGCGTAACAAACGAACAAACTCACATACGCATTTATAATGTTAGATAGGATTCATTTGCACACAATGATATATAAAACCCAAGATGCACACCTATGCAAGAGTGCATAATTTTGAATTATGTAGTCATTACAAATAATCTCGTTCAAATGATCATTCAGGTAAGGTTGAATTTGCATGCAAAGTCATAAGTCTATCGCATCAATGCAAAGTCATAAGTCTATCGCATAACTATAACCACGTATATATATTTGGGAGTTTTTACGGCCGGTTTTGAGCGCTACTTTTACTCTTATATAGGAAAGTTATATAGAGTCATATAGAGGCATGTTTGCGTTTTCTTTTTTTTGTAAGTTTAACCTAACCTAACCAAAGCGAGACAAAAGAGCAAGATGGCGAACATTCAGCGAGCGTGGTGCATTTAAAACGTAACCTTATTAAAGCAAGTATTCAATACGTATTTAACTTTTTTTAATAATACCGAACATGTTTCCCTTTTTAACTCTCTCCTGTCAGACGTCATCTCAGTATTTACACCTTTTATACACAATGATATTAGATCTCAAAATATAATTGTTTATACACATATAATTTTTCTCACAATCTACCCATACTATTTTCGGTCTTCCTATACTCCCATATCTGTTCAGTTCATTCTCATGCTTGAACGTTTCTCATTACATAGCTTTTATCTCTCCTCATGCCATACAATTGTCATGCTCCTTGTACTATTCATTTAAAATGTATACTACTCTTTTTATATATCTATATCTAATATCTTTAAACGAGCAATTCTTGTATATTTTTATATTGTTATATATTCAGAATCTCGGAAACGACGTCAGCGATTTCCGTGAAACTTATTATGTAAGTGGTTTCGGGGACGATAAATCAATCTAGCCAAATTTCATTCATGGGAAACTTTTTTAACTGGTTTTTCAGGTTCAAATTATAGCTAGAATTTAAATGTAAATTTCGCAGCCGCTCTCAAAACAAAAATAGCTTAGATGAAAATCGGCTGCTTCGAAAATTCGTCTAACCCCGTTCGAATCCGAGTGGACACCAAAAGAGATATCTTTTTTAAATATTTTGTTTTTGGAAAAAATGCTGATGTTGTGAGGCAAACCCAACAGTTTATTTTAATTTAAATATGTGTTTCTTAAAGAACCGAGCTAGGCTCGCTCGTCCTGGTAATTTGAATATATGTTTATAATAAAAAAGATGCTGCTAGTATAAAGTAGATGCTATTACTTATATAGGAAAAATAAATTACCTTGTAGAACCCTGCAGACTCGCTACAGATCCTGCAACAGAACCCCCGACAGAGCCAACACTAAACAACGAACTTAATGAGTAGTTTGATGAGTTTAGTAGGTGGTTGCGAGTTACCTGCAACATAAGAAACACTTTAGAATTTTCTATCGCTTTTATATAAGACTAGTTCTAGCTTGCGGCATCGAGCAGATTTTTTTCTGGATGTAAAACTGCAATAGAGTGTACCGTTTATGAGCAGTTAAGTCAATTCTCTGGATTGTGTAGCTAGAGCTACTTATAACTGACTAGCTTTTGCCCGTGGCTTCATTAACTTTAAAGTAAATTGATGTATTCCTTTGTAATAGTACTGTTGTTCTGGATGAAAGGTACACCATGTCTTTTTCTGTACTTCTGACAAAATTTATGCAAAATTTTATGATAATCGGTTCAGTTATTACGGCATAAGTGCGTAACAAACAAAAAATAAACTTGCATTCGTATATATAACATTACTACTGACCACTATCTTAAACCTGGAAGACCTTGTGGGCAACGGATATGTATCAAAGATTTTTAGCTAACAATATTTTTTTTCTATATGACGGTACAGCATACTTATTTCTAGTGGAAATGGTTGGTACCTGTGACAATTGTTGCTATGAATATTAATTAATTATTATACTGTGGGGTAATTCGCTATTTCATATATCATTGTAATTTCTAACAATAATATGGCAATGAAATAAATATTTGTTGTTCGTATCGTGACTTTGAGTGTGAAGGTACGTAAAATCCCCTCTCTTTCATATGTATTGGTTGTTGGATAATGCTTGCCTTCTTTGCATTTTGTGAGAATATCAGATAACAATAGTTGTTCTAAATAATTATATTGGATAATATCAAAACCAGAATATTGGCATCTCCAATAATATATTTATCATCCCTAGCGTAAAAAAAATAGTATAGATCGTAATTAAAATTGTGTTTTAAATATATTAGCAACACATGATTAGTTGTAACAATAATAACCATTTCAAAGTTTTGATCAATAAATAAGAATACAAATAAAGTGATTTAAGAAATTATAATGATCTGAAGATTCTGGGACCCTAACACTTAAGTTAATAAATCGAAAAGTCATCCAACAATCGTAATAATGGTGGACGCGAAATGCAAAAATACTAAAAAACGGTCGTTACTGCATGAGGAAATAAGTACAGATAAATTTATTGAATTAAATTACCATACGAGCAAGACCCGCGCTAGGTCTCTCTTCAGGATCCCACTGATCTTCTTCATTTCCGCGTTCAGCAGCGGTCTTCAACCAAGTCGACCACTCACCAATGTAGCGCTCCAGTTTACCTAGGCCACCTGCAATGTTTATAATAGCTATATACTCTTAATAAAGTGAAGACAGATAAGTAGATGAAATACATTTGAGAAAAATACTGTTGCGATTTTTAGACTCAACGATAACGTATGTTATTATGATTTAAATTTTTTTTGCCAGTATATCTTTTCGTTTGTTTGCGTCTCACACATAAACTTTTGGGTTGATTTTTATAAAATTTGACATAAACTTAAGTAATATACGATAATAACCTTTAGGATGTATTGTAGGATGGTAATAATGATGTATAAAATACTATATATATATAGGGAAATGATCTGAAATTAGAGTAAATGAAATCCAAAAATTAGGCCTTAGCTTAGAGGCGTTTACGAAAAGTTCCATATTGAATGGCCGTAGCTGTAAGCCGATACATTCATTACTTTTGACGTGACAGCCTCACAGGAACTGTATTTTCTTTATTACACACATATAGATTAGTAAATGCGAGTGATTTATAAGTGTTTATTTCAATTTTTTTTTTCTTCGAACTGACTACGCTATTTGCCTCGCAAGGTCTTTACAGTTTCAACGGATTACGTTAATTTCAATATAATATTAGTAAAGAAATAGAACCGGATCAGTAATTCCTTAGATTACCTCTTACAAACAACATATTTTAGTCCTTAAGGTATAAACAAAATAATAAGTTTTTACATACATATTAGTATAATATATTCAATTTATTGCAACTAGCTTGTTCTTTTCGAATCAAGATATTCGAAAAGAGTTGTCCAGGCGAAACATGATACACAAATTTTAAATAGAATGAAGATAAAAATAAATCCATTCGAACTTACCGTTAGTTGGTTGAAGGTCATCGGGGCTGATATCTGGAAGACTGTTATCGTCATCTTCTACCTCGTCCATTAGAGAAACTTGGTGGAATCTCAGTATACCTGATAAAATGTAAACATTTTTTTTATATCATCATCGCTTGTACGAGACCCACTGCTAGGCCATAGGCTTTTTCGCAAAGAAAGTTATGGGTATAACCAACCGGCCCACGATACATTTTTTTATATAATAGGATGCAAACGAACAGGCTGGTCACCTGATTTTAAGTATTCACCGCCGTCCATAGATACGAACAATACCAGGGGAGGCGCAAGTACATTGCCAGCTTGTCTTTGGAGGAGGTGATAAGGAGTAGCGAGGTAAGGGAAGGGCGAGAGGGTAGGTGCTCCTCTGGCGCTCTCACTAACCGATCAAAACGTGACAATGCAAGACTATTACTTCACGTCGGTGTTTTGTGAGTCGGGTGGTAATACCCCGGACCAGCCGACCCATTATGCTGAAACCAGTAATAGCTTTAGCGTGGCTCTACTACCTACAGATTATAGACTAACAAATATAATTAATAATACATTAATGATTTCAAACTCAGAGAAGTATATGTATGTACAGATGTATATGTTTTACCTCATACGTTGGTAATACAAGAATATTTTTTCGACTCAGGTCACTTCACGACGTTTTGCTTTACTGTCAGCTGAAAGTGTTACTATTCAAAATTAGTAAATGAACGATTTTTTTCTCGAACTGACTACGCTATTGACCTAGCAAGATCTCAACAGCTTCACCGGACTACTAAAGCGAGCGCTTAGTTATTTGATAACTAACTCAAGAGAGCGCGGGACACCTCGGCTTGGTATGTTGCCTGATAAGTGAAATTCGCGCCCTATCTGAGCTGATCTAAGCTAACTATTCATACACATATGAGTTGTTGCAACATATATGAGTACCAAGCATACATACCTCTACAACTCTTATATATATTTCGTAACGGATTACTTTCTAAACTATTTCAGTTTAATAAGGGAAAGAGACAAAACCGTTCCACCTTCATGTGTAAGCGTGTGTGCGTGCACGTGTGTTGGATGATATGTGTAATGTTATCGCAGTGATGTAAGATTTTGTGTGTCTGTATCACTGTTGCCGTTTTAGCGACTTTGTCGCTAAATCTAGCGGATTTTGGACATGTATAACGACTTTTTTTTCAATCTAGCGACTTCTAGCGACTAATTGAATATTAAAAAAGTATTTTGGTATGAAAAAGTATTTAAGTCTTTTGGTACTAATTTAATTGTAATTACTGGTAACAATATGAATTGCTGATGTTGTTTTTGGAATTTCCCTACCAGAATGACGTTCGATCTCGGGATCGACCAGAATGAAAACAGCAAGAAGAGTTATAATGTGACTAAAAGTTGTTGTACCTAATCCAACTAAAGCCTTTTGTTAATTTTATCACAGTAAAATTGATGCGATGATTTCTGGCGGATTTTTTAATTATGTATTTTTCAAAATCTAGCGACTTTTTAAATGACCTCTGGAAACTTTTTTATTTCTTAAACGGCAACACTGGTGTGTATTGCGCGAGTAGCGCACTTAAGGGTTCCACGCCGAGGGAACGGACGTAGTCATGAGCCGCCGCCCAGGGGGGCCTAATCTGGTGTAAATGTACGAGAATTCCTTAAACTGTATAGATACTGCCGGGGTTCGAATGTCGTCTATACATAAAATTGATATCTTTCTTGTAATCTTATCATGTAAGGTAAATGAAAAGTCTTATTCATGTTACTAATTTTTTGCATGTTAATAATTGTTAGATACTCAATAATAATTTGTAATACGATTTAATGTAATAGTTTATTCAATAACATACCCTTATGTGGTTGAAGTAACCAACAATATAGCCGTCCAGCTGCAAGACTGTAGTACAAAACTGGTGCTTTCTGTTTATTTACTACTTCCAGAACTTGGTCTATATTTGACGGGCTCCAAAGTTCGATACGTTCCTTGTTTGCATCTTCAGCATTTCTGAATGGATAAATATTTAAAACAAAAATGTGACGAATTAAAACTTCTATTAATAAACCTTAAAACCTCTTACCTGTGGCACTATTTTCGAAAGCAATGAACTCTGTTACTCAAATTATAAGTTGTAAATATACTTTTAATTTGACATTTATTAGTTGTTATAACAATATGTTATTTTTCGTCATTATTAGATACTGAGTGTTTAATAGAAAAACAATTAAATTTTCATATTCCAACGTACTTCACACATATATGTATCAATAGACAGAAATGGAAAAGTTATTATCCTCGCCCTCTATTTCTCAAGAGATTTTTTTTCCATAGTTTATTAATTATTGACGAGCTTAAATGTCTGTTATCAATAAAAAAAGATATATTTGTTTACCTCTGTGCTGCATGAAGTTCTAGATTAGCGTGATTCAATGTACTGGACGGTTTGTCGCTTATAGCGTCAAGAGATCGACATCTGCCTCTCTCAGCCACTACCAAGGCTTCTGGGTGTCGGCCCAATTCTGATAAATTAACAAAAAATAAAAGTAAAAATATGAACATATTTCAATGAATTTAAACAATATATTTAGAATTTTTGCTATTCTAAAATGTAAGGTAATATATCTTGTAAAGTTCTCGTAAGCTTGTAAAGCATTGTGAAGTTACATAAATATCTGTTTCGGAGTTTTTGTGTGAAGAATAAAAAACATCCATGGTTACAAATTTTCACATTTATGATATTAACTAATTCATACCCACAATTTCGTCGGCGTTTATTGTTATCTTAACACTAAATTTTATATACCGAGGAGAAAAAATAGATAACTGATAGAAAAAGAATAATGTGTTCACAAAATTTATTTTTGTACAATGTTACCCAATTACTTTTACCCCGCTTCAAATATCACTATAAAAATGAATAATTTTATAGTAAATAAATTGTGATCTTTTTTTTTTGAAAGACCAACAAGTATCTACGAAGTAAAAAAGGATCAAATTTTTTTTGCGTGTTGCGTAATTTGTGCACAGTTGCAAATTTTTATCATTTTATTTATGTATAAAATAAATATATATGTAAAAAATAGGATTAATAGTCGAATTATTGTTTATTTAGATCTCTTACCAACAAGCACTCTCTGCAAAGCGTGTTGAGTTGACGTATACAAAACGGTTATCTTCCTATCTCTGTGTTTATCCCGGCTTAACTCCAAAACTGAAAGGGCTGCTTGCAGTTGTTCTTTTGCTTCTTCGAGTTCTCCTGATGCCCACAGAGCGAATCCAAGTCGATGACGTACTCTCGCCTGATGATTGTTTATCTTAGTTTAAAAATCACATAAATAATGTATTTGAATTATAAATCAAAAATATAGACAACAACGTAGGAAAAGTGCATGTCTCCTATGACTGCTTATGACCATGCGAAAGAAGTGAACACTTTTTTACAAAAGTACAATAAAAACCAACGTCACGCAGTATTCAAAGGCGGTCACCCATCCAAGTACTGACTGCGCCCGACGTTGGTTAACTTCGGTGATCGGATGAGAACCAGTGTTCTTAATACTCTACCCGACGCAGTGTTTGCTCTCTCCACTTTTCGTCATACAAAAAGGTTGCGTATCAGTAGTCCAAAACCCTTACTTCAACAAGAATAGGGGTTATATTCCATCAGACGTGACGGCATTGTTGTGAGTAATCGTCTATATTTGAATCTAATTTGGAATTTAAACACTGATTAATCTAGAATATTTACTTAAACTTCATGTAACAGTGTGTGTTACTCACCACATCTTTTAGATTTGAACGCAAAAGTGCATATGCTATTTTGCTTTATTATTTTGTGCTAATTTACAGATATCTAGTACTATTTAGAGTCCAATCCGTAATTAGTTTCTTCTAGTTTTTTTATGGTGTAGATTTCCCATTTCTTTTAAGTTAAAAACTGTTCTATTAGAACATACATTTTCTTACATCGTTAACGTTATTTTACAGTTTAATTAATAAAAACCGGATGGCTGTTTATTAGTTATGTAAGATGCAAATTAACTGTTCAAATTACTCTAATACATTCTGGAAACATGCTCTACAATATGAAATAGTGAGAAAACCATCACATATAATAAAAACAAATAATCAAGCCAGTTATTCCAAGAATTTAAATTATGTCTATAAAAGAAATAGACGTTCCTAACATTAATAATTATCAGTACGTTGGTAATGAGTGCCAAGGTACATAGACTTTAAATAGTTGTGGCCGGAAATACAACTTAGTTCGTAGTCGTTAAATCGGTATCTGTTTACATTAAATATTAGAAAGTGTAATACAAGTGAAGAATGAAGAAACTATTCTTTGTTTCAGATCATTTCTCTTAAAACTCATTGAAATATTAAACCATTAATTATTTGTTAATTAAATAATGTCTTAGTGGTATGTAAGAGACTGTATTCAGTTTAATTATTTGTTTTCCTATCTTACTAATTTGATGCTGCTATAGAAACTTAAATATACAAATGTTGTGTATGCGTTTTGCGAACCCCGATTATAAAGTAATATTTTCAATAGTTACCTCTTCATCGACATCTGCCAGACCCTCGGTAGCAGCTAACGCTTGTCTTAAATATGAGACTGCGCTGCCACATGCTCCCATTGCTAAATGGGCCCGCCCTAAATCAGCTAGTGCTTGGGCACGGCCTCGTGTATCACCTGAGTAAGTAATATAGAGCTACATTTCTCTTATATTTTTACCCGTATTTGAAGAATATTATGTAACTTACATTTCTGCAGTAGGAACTGCTAAATAAGTAGATAAAAAATTCTGTAGGTGGTAGAGCCACGCTGACGGTATTATTGTATTCAGCATGAAGGGTTCGGCTCATCCGGAGTAGCACTACCCTCTCATAGAAAACCGACGTGAAGTAACAGTGCTTGCATTGTTGCGTTTCGTTGGGTCAGTGAGAGCGCCGGAGACCCATCTCATCTCCCCTCACCTCTCCCTTTCTCTCCACTCCCCCAGACACAGGCTGGCAACGCACGTGCGACTCCTCTGGGGTTGCTAGTATCGATGGACGGCGGTGATCGCTTAACAATAGGTGACCCGCCTGTTCACTTGCCTCCTATATGACATAAAAAAAATAACTAAGCAATTAGTACCTGCGGCAGTGGCATGCCTTAGTCTAGACTCGTGCCAACGTGCTGCCTCTGCGTGTGCTCCCATTGAAGCGTGAGCCGCTCCTAATCCACCACATGCACGGGCCTGTGAAAATCAATAGTCATTATAAAAACAAATATTACAGATAAATAAATACGAATTATAGAAGTATTATACGTCGATGACACTTCGTTATATGTTAATTATTGTGTTATTTATTATACTTGTATATACAGACTATTATATTAGTATTATCACTGAATACATAAACTTCTCTAAACGTCGAATAAAATTCGGAAGTATAGAGAGGCGAATTCTAACTAGCATGCTTGAAGCGTCTTCTAACTAGCATATACTGATTTGATACATTTTTACATTTATACTAGCCGCTGATGTTACATAACATTCGTTAGACAATCGATGAATAGAAATAATAGCATTATTAAAATATACCTGTAAATGAGTAAGGCCCAGACGATGTGCTAATTCTAATTCTGAACGATGATGTTTGATCGCTGTTGCGTGATCGCCGCGGGCGTGCTGTGCCACGCCAAGGGAATGACATGATTCAGCTTCCATTATTTGGTTATTTAATTCCCTAAACAAACATACAATAAATATTGAGTAAACTAAACATATTGGTCTTGATTGTCTTTGAATATACCTTATTCTATATACTTTATATGTTTTTTACCGTTTGACTACGATTTCACGTGTGTTAGATGGCAATGAGGACTAAGATGGTACGTTAACGTACACGTTAAACTTATAAGGTAAGTGGCTCGCAAGTGTGGTTACTTGAATAAGGGTAGATGGCGACAGATTCTAACTTCAGGGTGTTAACTAGTGATGTGGACTTAGAAAAAGGGCTACAACCATCTAATAATACATACTAAATTTTTAAATATATTGTGATTCTTCACTACAGAATTATAGCACAAAATTTAGGAAACCAATTAGGTATTGCATTCCGATTTCTTTTTACTTAAAAGGGTAAACTTTGTTATCGGATATAATTTACTAACTTTGCGATATTTTTCTGATGTTCCAAACATGACACAGCTTGTTCTAGATTATTAAGTGCTATATGAAGTGCTCCTAGTTCCCCGTAAGCTTGAGCTTTAGCCTCTGGTACTCCAAGTTCATGCGACACTACAAGCCTTTTCTCAAGACATACAAGTGCTTGTTGAAGATTGCCTACAGATCTGTAAACAAAATTTTATAAGGGATCTAAAAGTAATATTAGGATATCACACTGTGCTTAATATTAACACATTCAAAGAACTGTTCAAAACTTTAATAAAATGTTTACTATACTTAACTTATTTTTTTACATTTATCTCTGCATCACTTAAAAGTTGACTGGCAGAGAATGCCTTCGACATTAAATCCGCCATTGCGTATTAAGGCATAATGTGAAATAAATATATAATTTTAAAACGAACTCTATGGAATGTAACATACTTGTGGCTCAGTCCTAGTCCTCTGTATGCTCTTTCCTGTTCTCGAGTATTATTGAGTTTAAGTGAAGCTGCTAAGTGCTGTTCATGATATTTTGCTGCTTCATCAGGATCGCCCAGAGCGTCGTAACAATCACCAAGGGAGCCAAGTGCACGAGCTTTATCCAGTTGGCAGGTTGATGTATTCACTCGTTCTAATATTGCTAATTGCTGAAATTATTCCAATTGGAGCAAATATGAAATGAGAAATCTTGGGTTTATTTCATGTTTTATTTAGTTTTGAAGGAATCATTTATATTCAACAATATACTAATAATATAAAGCATCTTATTTCACAGATAAGGGATACCAAGAATAACGATGTTTACGTGAAAAGTTATATTTGTTTACCTGTTCTAAATACCCAATGGCATCTTCATAGTGACCCATATTTAATTTAGCTATACCTAAATTTCCATAGGCTTGTGCTTCTAGAGCGCAATCTTGCAATTCTTGAGCTCTTTCCAGTTGTTCCTAAAAATTTACATACTAAAATTCAGACATATCGTCATTATGAGAAAAGATAATATTAAATGATTCATTACAAAATCTATGTTAAACAACGTAAATATATGTAAAATAATATTTAAACATGCTTTTTACCCGATAACATCTTGCTGCATGTGAGTAGTGTCCTAAAGCCATGTGCACTGCACCTAGATGTGAATGGGCTCTTGCTTCACCAGCAGCGTCTCCTGCCTCTTGACGGAGTGTTAATTCCTAATGAAAATACGGTATTATATTACATTTTCTTTAGTTTATAATAAGAGTAATAATAAGATTAATGTAAGAATTATTACTTGTGTATGATGCCCTAAGGCAGCGTCGAGTCTCCTCTGAAGTCTTCTTGCGAGACCTAAGGCTCCACACGCTGCAGCTTCTAAAGATCGATCTCGAGCCTGGTCAGAAGTTGTTTAATTTATTTATGTACATATATTTTTCTAATTAAATATAATATAAATATAGTAAATCATCGATAAAATTTGAAAACTGAACATAGTTGCTTTATGAATAGAATAAAAAAACGTAAAGCAATTTTTTTTGACAATACTTTTTAAATGCCACAAAATGAACACATATACAATAATAGTTTAATTACTTTCTTTAAACATAAAACATTTTTTGTGTCAATCGACTACGGAAGAAAAAATATATTATCCGTAATAATATCTACTACAGATCAGTAGAGCTTGCGCTGTGTTCCGATTTGAAGGGGGTTATTGCTAATAAGCAGCACGTATTTACGAGTACATATGAGACGTTCCATCACAGTATTCGGCATACTATTAAGCGACCTATGCTTGTTTGTTATTTCTTTATTATAGTGATCAATGAGTCCTATCAATGAGTGAATTGTATTCTTTTGAAAGTTTATGCCAAAAAATGTCTATTTGAGGTGATAATACTGTACCTGTCTTGCAAAGCCAAGTTGCCTTTGATACATTTTTACTGCTTCTTCTACATCTCCCATTTTGATTAGCACGTCACCAATATTCCCTAATGCTCTAAATTTACCCTGAAGATGTTGGGTCATATGGGCTATAGCAAGGAAATACTTTTGGCATTCAAGAGCAGTTTCCAAATTACCAAGAGCTAAGTGAGCGAGGCCTAGATTACAGTATGCCCTTCCCATATTCATTTTGTCTTGTAGATCTTTGGCTAATGATAAATCTTGGTCGTAATACCTGGAAAATTATTAGACGTCTAAGATTATACTATATTTTTTTGCAAATTTTGACACTTACACTTGCATAAGTTTTAGAAGTAAATTTTATAACATACATTATGTTTAATACCCACAGTAGGGGTAAAAATTATTATTCTATTTAGCGATTAAAAGTTCCCTAGATAATTAATATAGGAAGTAAGAATTTTCTTAACCGATTTTAATTACTCACCTGACCGCTTCTCTGTAGTTTCCCAAACAGTAATGCGCATATCCTAAGAAATGACAAGCTTTTGCTTCAGCTGTCACATCACCTAGTTCTTGCGAGAGCATTAAGTGCTGTTCGTAGTAAGGAACTGCTTGAGCAAATTCCCCTCGGGAGGAAAGACAATTTCCTAAATTCAGCAGGGCACACGCTTCGCCAGCAGCATCTTTTAGTTCACGAGCGATTCCTGGTACAATAATAAGAATTTGTAAATTTTCCTTAAGCTTCCAATTAGTCAAATCAAAAGTTTTAGGAAATCCCAAACTCTTATCTATACCTATCTGTCATTAATATAGTAATTTTAACCAAGGTGAATTTTTTGTCTATAAAAACGACCTTCATAAACAATAAAAAACATCAGGAATTGTATGGAAAGAAAATTCAGTAGAATTCAAAATTACAGTAAAACTACATTATAGGTATTGGATATTATATTAATGATATAATTCATACAGACATTTTTTGTGGTATATATATAGTAACGTCATTTTATTTTAAAACATGGAATAAATCTATTACTTCATCTCACCTAAATGAGCTCGATAATGGAATAGTGCCATATCATGAGCTCCCAGAGCTTGATACGCTACCGCTAAGTTCCCGTGTGTGGACGCTTCAGAGCTTCTATCATGAACTTCTTTGGATATCGTTAATTCTTGTTTATGGTATTTAATTGCTTGTTCATAAAATCCTGCGGCTGAGTAAGCGTTCCCTATGTTCCCGTACGCTCGACCCATTCCAGCTTTATCCTAGAAATGTTGTATAGTTTTAACATTTTACCAATTTATATATAGATGGGAGTGCTCATTTACGAAAGAGACACAGAGTGGCATAAGATAAACTAAAGTAACTAGAATGTTAGCATCAGGAAAGAACATATCACAAGAAATATGAAAATAACACGTGTAACAAAGAAGTTGAGGGTTAGGGTGGTACGTTACGAAATAAATACTATAGTTTAACACTATAAAGGTAGACGGATATAGGAATTGAGGAAGATGAAGAAAGAAATTATAGATGGATTATCTAAGGAGTGATATGTACATACATAGTGTGAATAATGAGACGATATTTGATAGAGGGAAAACGAACATGTTTTGGGAACCTTGTTTAGGTGGAATAAGGATAAGAAGTGAAATATATTATCTCGCTATAAGTAATGTTACGAGTTATTGATCTTTCAATTGATTGTATATTTTGCATATTAAAACAAAACTTTTCGTAAGATAGGTATAATTGGTGTTTCCAGTTTGCTTTCAATAGTACCAATGGAATATGAAGAAATATAAAAGCTTTTAGAGCGACTATACCTGCAGTTGCCTGGCTATAGATAAATGTGCTTGGTGTAGCTTAAGCGCAGCGTCGTGTTCTCCAAGTAATTGATAGACAATACCCAAGTTTGAACATGCACGACCTTCGCCGACCTGCAAATGTTTTTTAGTATAAATGTAATTCAAACAATGTTGAAATCTTGTAATTTTGGTTATAAAAAAATTATACCTTATCTCGAGCTGCCAATGCAACATCTAATTGCCTCTCATGCCACTTCTTAGCTTGAGCATAATCTCCCGCACATCTGTTAATTTCAAATAACAATTTAGTATATGTTTTAGGTCAAAGAACAAAACAATATTACAACGTATTAAATATCAAAGCGTAATTTGGTTAAAACATAAAAAAAAAATTCAAATTAAAACAACATTTACGGATTTGATCATGCTTTTTATAGCCTGCTTAAAGACATCGGTCTATCCAGAATTGCAGTAAGCTCTATAGTATAACGAGCCTCTAAAGCTGCACTAGCACGTTCATACCAAATTTGGGTAGGCAGGGAGAGAAGCAGGAGTAGTTAAGGTAAATGTTAATGTACATTCGAAAGGGGCCCCTTAAACCTACACCCGTGTCACAAGTCTCGGGAACTACTCGGAGTTTCTCTCGTTGCCATGCAATGGACCCGGCACCCGCACGGTGAATCCATGGTATGCTAAGTAGTACGTCTCTACTATAACACAAATTACAGGAAGTTAAATAAATAAAAGTGATATTTTATGAATATATAATGTCATTAAATTGAAAGTTACCACACCAATATTGAAAAACAGTACAAAAGTGTTTAGGAAAAAATTCTAAAATCACTTAATATAATATACTCATGAATATTTATTCGATTCGAAGACCACATATCGCAAGCGATATTAATGGATTAGCATCATTGGATTTTTTTTTTCGAACTGACTACGCTATTGACCTAGCTAGGTCTTAACAGTTTCACCGGACTACTAAGGCGAGCGTTTAAGATACTCAGACGATTTAGGATTATTATTTGGATGTAAGCAAACCTTTTAACATCTGCGTTTAAGGAATACAGAGTTGGCATAAGTGGTAAATACATTTCATTTAATGAAGTTTTGACATAGATATTGTGTACTAAATATAAAATCTAAATTGTTTGTTACTGACCTCGCAGCGTGTCCAAGACCGGCATAGGCGCGAGCCTCGATAGCTCTATCTCCTAAATTTTGAGCTATCCTTAACACGTTCTCGTGATAAGCTATTGCTTGGGAAAAATTGCGTCTATAGTGATAAGATGATCCTAAGTTGGAGTATGCTCTTGCTTCTTCTACCTGAGAGGGAATATTATTGATATATATTACTCTCCTTTTACCGTATCTATAATAGCATTTAAGTTCTTTCTATATATATAATTGTTTTTAGTTGATACTATTTACTGCTTATAAATGACCACAGAGTTCTGTTTAACCGTAATACTTACATTTTAACATGACTAAATGTAGTTAAACAAATCTAAGTGCTTATTTGTAATATATCATTTTCGAATCATAATATTAACTCCACATAACGACACTTAAAGGACTACCTATTTTATGGTGTTACTGAAAGCTGTCGATAAACGTAGAGTAAGAAGATCAATATTCTTTTACCATTATAATATACATTTAAATTAGAAAGTATAAAATGTATATACCATAAATATTAATAATGATATAAATAAGAAAATGATAGGAAACACGTTCAAGATAATAACAATAAACAATAAACGTACACAGTTGCAGTTCCTTTAAATAGGTAGAGCCTCGTTGAAGCTATTACTGGTTTCAGCATGAATGGGTCGGCTCGACCGAGGTAGTACCACCCGACCCACAGAAACACTGACGTGAAGTAACAGTGCTTGCATTGTTGCGTTTCGTTCGGTCAGTGAGAGTGCCGGAGGCCCACCTCTCCTCACTTTCCCCCTCCCTCCTCCAACACAGGCTGGCAACGCACTTGCGACTCCCCTTGTATTGCAAGTGTCTATGGACGGTGGCGATCACTTAACATCAGGTGACCCACCTGTTCGTTTGCCTCCTATTATATAAAAAAAAAATCAGCAACTTAGAAATCACTGATTATTAATTAATAATGACGTATCATTATTGTTATTTAGAGTATGATAGTACATAGAATGTTGTATGGACAAGGTTATGTAAATTCGAAGATTTAGGTAGTTTGTTAAATAGAGTTTGTACTATACAACATATCCATTTTCTTACGATGTATTAAAAATGTTTAGTACGATGTATTAAAAATGGAATGTAGATATTTGTAACAATGTAATTAAAGCCATATGTTTTGCTTTACAAAATTCAAGCTAGAGTGAGTTTATAAAATAGAGGCTTACTTGATCGCCAAGTCTTCGCGCTAATCTCAAATGTTGTGTATGACAGTCAACCGCTGAATCAAATTCGCCCATAGCTAGATAGACAGCCCCAACGTTGCCTATTTCCCTTGCTTCTTGTAGCCTATCGCCCATCTGTTTGACCAGTTGCACGCATTGCTTGTGACTCGCCAACGCATTGGGATAGTCACCGATTGCTGTATAGACGTGTCCCAGTGACGTAAGAGCTGCCGCCGCCGCTTGAGTATCCTGAAATGTGTTCTTTATCAGTAATAGATAGTCAGTCATATAACGCAAGATATTATAATCTTAACTAATATTATGAATGTGAGTTTGTTTGTTTGTTAAGCTTCCACTCCTAACTATTCAACTGGTCACGATTAAATTTTGCATATATGTTGTCAGATTTACATATATAGTACTTCTCATAAAAAATACGGTTCCCTAGGAAAGGTCAAATATACATTAAAGCGACCTAAGCCGCAAACAAAAGTTAGTATAGATATAGTGACTTAGACTCAAATCTTTACAATCAGTGAGAGCTTTAGGTGAACGAAATCTATATAAATCATGGTAGGATGAGGCTTTTTCACTTTTTTTTTCGCCCGACCTTAAATTGTATATCTGCAGTGAAATAGGTTTCAGTAGTTATATTTTAGGGCTAGTTACTTCTCTAGATTTAGCGTGTTCAGTATTTTAAGCCACATCGTTATTTCGAGATAAATATTGTGGCTAAGCGCTGAAACTTACAAATTAATAAAATAGAGTAGAAATCTATTTATTATTAAGGTCTTAAAATGTCGCTAAACTCGTTCGGTGTTATTACAAAAAAGTTAAATAAGTATTGAATACTTGCTTTAAAAGGGTTACGTTTTAAATACACAACGCTCGCTGAATGTTCGCCATCTTGCTCTTTTGTCTCGCTTTGGTTAGGTTAGGTTACACTTGCGGAAAAGGATAACGCGGCTTGCCTCGGGCGAGCGCGGTGCATTTGGAACGAAACCTTTTTACGCAAGTATTTAATACGTATTCAACTTTTTTGTAACAACACCTGTTATGTATGTTATGTTATGTTATGTTATTATTTAGGTATGTTATGTTTAATGTTTACCATTTCAAATTGAAGTTATAATAAAATATATTATTATATATCAATGTACCCTTGTTGTAATAAATAAAGAGATAACATTTTATATCCGTAATATCTTCATTTCTGTTCACATAAGTTTACGCAGCTCTAAGCTCCCTCACAATACCCTTTTATATACCTATAAAATGCTTGCGAATTGCGATGCCGTAAACACAAGACTATTTAATGCCTTGGTTTAAGTGTCTCGGTTTTATACATCAAAGATTATTTAGCAAGTATTTACGAACTTAATTAGTTAGGACTGTCTGTGTCTTTCGCTGATTAATCAATACTTTCTATATTAATTTTTTTCGTCTTGTTTTCCATTTAAAACCCCTGTTTGCTTAATAGGAGGATAAAACTGAAATTAAAGATTACAATGATTGTTAATATAATAAATTATCTAGCCGTTGATTTATAATATCTTCCTATCCAGTTATTCCTACATTTATTTTAATAGTTAGTTTAGATATTTCAATAATGTATACAATACATATAACAGGTAATTATATAGCTACAGCAATCTTTTATTTATTATTTGTCATATAAGTCTTTAAAAGGATTATTCTATATAATGAAAAATCACGTGTTATTTATTTCGTTACTAGCCCCTGCCCGCGACTTTGTCTTAGCTAATTTGCAGCGGAAGCTCTCAAGAGGAAAAAAATCCCGATTTTGAAACATTTTACATTGGTGCAGCGTTCTTATTGGTCTAAGCGTGATTATTTATAGCCTATAACCTCTCTCGATAAATGAACTATATATAAATGAAAGAATTTTTCAAATCGGACCAGTAACCTTGAGATTACCTGCTACAACGTCACAAACTCTACCTCTTTATAATATTACTAGCATCTGCCCGGGACTTCGTTCGCGTGTAATTAAAATATTTTTTATTTCTAACACACAGCGGAAGCTCTCAAGAGGAAAGAAACCCAGATTTTGAAACATTCTTCATTGGTGCTCCGTTCCTATTGGCCTTAGCGTGATGATATAAAGCCTATAAAAACCTTTCCCGATGAATGAGCTATTTAAAATTTCAGATCGGACCAGTAGTTCCTGAGATTATCCCCTACAACGTCACAAACTTTACCTCTTTATAATATTAGTTATAAATAATATTTGGTGATATATGTCGAAAAGGTTATCGATTTTATTCTACATAAAAAATTGACCTCAATATCTTTTTCCATAAGTCGGCATTTTAAGATAAACTTTTACGTTTTTTATTCGTCCTAAAGGAATATCCAGTCTACATAAGCGTAAAACAAATAAAGGAATTGAAAGCAAATAAAAGATGCTTAGAGTGCTCCGCTTACTACTCACTGAGGAAGTGATGGAAAAAAAGGAAACAAAAATTCCGACAACAGACCGCCAATAGGCTCTTTGTTTTGGTGTGAGTGCTGGGATAATACAGTTATTATATCGATAAATTTATTGTATTATTTAATTTATATTATTTTTGCATTGTGTATTTACATGCACATTTACTATTGCAACGGATTTGCATAGTCCAGTGAAGCTGTTAAGGCCTTGCTAGCCCAATAACGTAGCCAGTTCGCAAAAAAAAAAAACTATTACAACGATACTAAATTATCATAAAGACAACTGTATTTGTGGTCGTTTTTGGCTTAAGTGACAATGTACCCAAAGAAGGTAATACGATAAATATATTAATAGGAAAGAACTGGTACCGAAATTGTTACCGAAACAATTTTATATATATTTGGAAAAAGAATTTCAGCTTGAGTGAGTTACAACTTGAACTTATTAGGCAAACACAAGATAATTCTCTTTATTTGGATTGGTCACGTCATTACAACTACTAAAACTTGGCCCCTTTGTAATTATGTTCATTTTTAATTCGAAGCAATTGTCAATCATTTGTTAGCGTATTCGAGTATCGCATCGATTGATGTAGGTCTCAACCGACCCATTCTCTCATTGAACACGTGAGGCTGACGAGGGGAGACGACTGGTTGTGTACCCAGTAGTCTCTCTAAAGTAGGACGAAGCCTGGCATCCATTCGTTAATCTGCCGCAGGGACGATGAGGAAGATAGCAGGTTTAATCACTGGTCGCTCCTACCATGCGGCGGACGGTACACCCTTAGGTTTTCAGTTCGTGCGAGTCGGACATAACCCACCCTCTCTAACGAGATGGTGGCGTATTCATAAGGGATTTCACCACGTTAATAAAAGAAAAGATCGCAAACATTGAGAATGAGCTGAAGCTTTTGATGAAACAAAATATCATGATGAAACTATAGTATGGTTAATTAACCATTGCTAACTAACTAGTTAGCAAAGGTAGTAGTAGTAGGGTATTTCTAAGCTTATGGGATGTTACCGGTAGCAGCAACCGAGAGCCAGTCCCTCTACGTTTATCATATTTAAGTAAATGCTAAAACTGATGTAATAAAAAAGATGCGTTTGTAATGAGTTACCATGGTTCTGAGTTATTCACTAACTTTCTAGAGTATAAGTATTCAGTTAGGAACATGCAATCTAACCTATCTAAGCATTACATACATTATTAAACAATGTACTAACTCTTAATGCAATTGTAATTAAGGTTATAAATAATATTCACGCGTTTATATTTCACCCACGGTTCTATAATATAAAGAAGTTTTACGATATACAGAATGCATGCGAATTTAATCATAAGCTACCCGAAACAGCCAGTTCAATAAACCAACAATGCTTTGCATTGTGCCTAGCTTCTACGTTGTTTTGCTGGCCCATTGTTATTCGATTATGGCTACTTCATGGTTTTAGGTACTGCTATAGATTTTGTTATTTGAGAATAGTTTATATAAGAAATTATGAACGTAATTTTTAGCTTGATATAAAAAGATTTCGTATATTTTAAATTATTTTGCAAAGTATTTAGGCCACTGAACTTAGACAGTAGCCCATTTATGGATTTAGTGTATTATCGTATTGGGTAAATTTGATACTATGTCATCTATTGCTAGTTTTTTAATTGAATCGTTTGCGCGTTATTGGCATATTTAACACCAGCTTTTGCACACGACTTCGCTCACGTTAATGTAAATGTGACCTGTCCCTCTGGAGCAGTATTATTTTTCTGGATGAGAAGTTCTATATGTTCTTCCTATACATCTGGCAGCACGTATGCGAAATTTTATGAAGTTCGGTTGAGTAACCGTGAAAGGGTGATAAACAAACTCACATCCGTATTTCTAATATTAGTTAAAATTAAAAAGAGCCCATGTCTTTCACCAAATTCCTGATAAACATTATATCTCACTTCATTGAGATCAGTGCAGACATTTATTTCTGATAAAGTTACATTACGTGTATAATATTAATGTGAATAAAATTGTATCGATAAATTATGTTAAGGCCCGCAGCACTATGATATAAAGTGAGACAATCCCTCCAACAATCTAGCTAATTAAGTATGTGAAACATGATACGATAACGTAGTGATTTACATACTAACTCGGTCCTCTTAAAGCTGTATTTCAACAACGAATAATTCTATACACTGTGTCGCTTTTGCTACGGTATGCTGTAGAGGTTTCCAGTAGATCGTGTCATGTGAGCCTATTGTGTAAGTAATGAGTTATATGGACTCTTTATAAATAATATTTGAATAAGACACGTACGTTTATCAAGCTTTATTATATTCTCTTTTGTAGTTATTTTTATTATTATTCGTATGCGAACAAACATTCTCGCATTCATTATTTAACTCGACAGTTTGAGGATCATTATAATTTTAGCAATCTCTATACATACCATATATTTCTTTTGAGTATTAATAATGTATACTAACATTATAAAGTGGTTAAGTATTTCGGGTGGTGGGGTGGGGGGGGGGGGGGGGGGGGGGGGGGGGGGTAATCTCAGGAACTACTGGTCCGATTTTGAAACATTCTTTTAGTGTTAGATAGCTCATTTATCGACGCTATCATTACGATAAGACCTATAGGAGCTAAACACCAATTAAGAATGTTTCAAAATCGACTATACCTATTCGGCTAACTACCTTTATACGAGCAATACTTTTATATTTTTATATTGTTCTATATTCAGGATCTCGGAAACGTCGTAAGCGAATTCCGTGAAGCTTAGTATGTAGGTGCTTTCGGGGATGATAAATCGATCTAGCCAGATTACATTCATAGAAAACTTTTTTAACTGACTTTTCATGCAATTAAACAATATAGAATAGAATATAAAGGTAAATTTCACCGCCGTTGTCAAAACAAAAATGGAAAACGGCTGCTTCTAAAATCCGTATAACCCCAGTTCGAATCCGAGTGACAGCACAAAAGATATCTTTTTTTAATATTTATTTTTGGTAAATTGACAGATTGAAGTACAGTTATTCCTATGCCGTATATTTTATGGACATGGACGTACCTACTGTAAAGAGAAAATTTGATCTAATATTTTTGGTTACTGCATCGCCATTATCGTAAACGAAGACTATAGCAAGTGCTGCTATGTCGATATGCTTAGAAGTATCAGCGTTTTGGTTATAGGTTTGCAGGCCGGCATGACAGCGAGGGTTAACAAATGGTATGTACGTTTCTGTGTTCGTAGTTGTATCTGGATTCAAATATGCTAAATATCAGATGTAGTTGTCATTCAAAGGCTGTCATATTCTATCAAAAAACGAAACTCTATATGTCGAATGATTTTTGGGAATTGGTTTACTGATAATTCACATTCAAAACTGGTTTATACTAATACATATACATGATCATTTAATTTTACGTTGATAATATGGAGTAAGTTATTGATGTATTATACATGTCTATATTCATAAAATAAACATTTAAATATCTTCTAATAGTTTTTAATTCGTTGTCATTTTAAGTAATAAAGTCGCTTTGATATTTCTACGAAGTAATATGTTAATCATTTATGAATAAAAAAAAATTGAGCCGTCACGAGACGCCTGGCACATGTGAAACATCGAAATCGTTTTGCATAAGTTATATGCATAAAAGAACAGATTACGACAGGAATCAGCAATGGCATAATGAAAAGATAAAGAATTACAAATCTGTTCTATAAAATAATGACTTTTTCTCTTTTTTATCATATAAATATTTATTTTTACGAAATACAACAATTTAACTAGGCGCATGCGCGGTATATTTGGCGGCATTTATCAAATAGCGCTAGGTCGTCGGCGCCTGCCGCGTAACACTAGTAGAACGAGTGGCCGATAAAACAATTTGAATCTTATGTGTATACAGATAGGGTTGGAAATATTTTTGAGTATTTCGTAAATAGTGCTTTCGTCTTTGTGTCGCCACGTCAACAATCAGGCTTACCCTCCGCCTAACATGAATTTTTTTTTTTTTTAATACTTTATTGCACACTTTTTTTTTTACACTGGCGAGTTTAATGCTATAAAGCATTTTCTTCCAGCTAGCCAGCGGTATTATCAAGCAAATAGTTTTGTAGGTGCATATGTATAGAAGTCACATATATATATACATATAAAAATAAATAAATAATAATAAAATAGTGTCAGATCACTGGAAAAGAAATCCAAACAATGCTTAGTAGCATTGTTGTATTGTGAATAGATGATATACGTGACTGAACTAGCTGTTACCGTGGCTTCGTATGCCTTGTTTTATATTTCAAGAATATATTGCATATAGAGAGAAAAATACGTAAAAAATATATTTTGGTTGGAATTTTTTTGATTTGAAACATTTATAGGCACAGGTAAACTTGATTGTTGGCGTGGCGAGTGTGTGGGACGTGGCGACGCGATGCCATGCGTAAGCGACTAGGGCAATCTCTCTTGCCGCACTGAGCTCGCATACTTATAGAGTAATTTGAGAATTTGAGATTCGTTCGATTCTAACAATTTCGATGTTTCAGTCTGCCGGGCGTCCCGTGACGGCTCAACTTCTTTTTTGTGAACAAAACAAAATGAAGTGTCTCTTTCCGGTGCATGCGCATTACACCGCCTGCCTCATCTATCTATGGCAAGCACTGTCACATAGCTGAATGCGTTCTACTTCGGAAATAAAATTGCAGTTTTTTTTTAATTTTATTAATATTGTTAGCACTTTCCGTACTACTAATGACTTACCATAGACTATATCGGGGAGTGTTACTAATGACCTGAGACACCATTGGTCGATGTAATGTTTTAATGTCGGGTAGTTACTGCGAACTAAGTAATACTGCGAACGGCCCATATTAGGGGCGGCGCTTGTCGTGTTGATCCACTGTAGTCCGGTGAAGCTGTTAAGACCTTGCTAGGTCAATAGTGTAGTCAGTTCGAGAAAAAAAAAGTGTTGATCCATTCTTTTAGTGGCCGTCGTAACGTGCAGTAGCTCTGTCGGAACTCGTGTCGGTTATTTAGAAAGTGACTCATTGTTAGAATTGATTCTTTACAGTTTAACTAAATTGGCCAGTTCTGTTTTTAATAATCGATAATTGTTCGAAATTCCTAACAATATTATAATTATTTTGATGTCGTGATATTTTGAAAACGTGAGCAAAATTTAGTTATGAAATAATTTGGGGTCATATGTATCTTAATTTGAAATTACGATGTACATTTTCATCGAGACATCGCCTGTCCGGTTCGGTTCAGGTTATTCGAAACATTCGCTAATGAAGCTCGGCTAGCTTAGTTCACATGTTACTGTCAAATTATTCTCGGTCTATACTTATTGCGGCCCTTAATGGTATACTATATTACACTTATGTAAAGGCGAGGTTAAAATCCGTCGTCTGTTATTAGTTTTATGTACCGAATGCCTCTGCGTCATTCGTCGAGTCATACAATATAAACGTATACAATTACCTTTACGAATATATAAAGTTGAGTAACGATGCATTGTATTATAATCCATATTGAACACTTTGACTGCCACATTGATCATATATGATCAGAGAGCTAGATCTTTTTACTGTTGTAAAAATTAATCCTTTAGGTCAATAGCGTAGTCAGATCAAGAAAAAAAAACGGCGTGACGTCGCGTGGTTTTCAAAGTGTTAATATTTATAATCTATATATATCAATAAAATTGATGTGTCTTTTGTTTGTCCGGGCTAATCTTTGAAACGACTTAACTGATTTTGATAAGACTCTCATTGGCATATTTTTTGTGTGGGAACAAAGAAGTAATGATAAAATTCATCGGAGGTAACTTAAAATTGATAAAATGTTTGTACAAATAGTAAGACAATATTGCAATTAAACAAAAGTTGTGTGTAGTTCACATGCGGTAGAAGCAAATCTTTCAAAAAGAAAACGAGTCTACCCGACACAGTTACAGATCAGAGGATCAAAATTTCAAAACTCTCCCATCAAAAGTATAATTTTAAAATAATTAGTCAAATAAATGACACCGTTCTGAAGTGATAAGATTATATACACTCGACAATTGTTTTTTTTTCCTTATATAAATAAGTGTATACGTTATTATATATAGTTTCTGATTACATTAATTATCTCTACGATAGCAAATTTATTATACGTTTTCACGATAGAGATCTTAAAAAATATATTTACGTTTTGTAAATCATTCCGAGTTCGTATTCGTTCTTTTGATTCTAATCGTTCGCTCGAGACAAGACGAGACGAACGTATGCTGTGTCATGTAATTATTCCTTCACTCTCGGATTACTCGCGAATAAATTCCGATGTTGTCAACATTTCGCGGTTATTTTTATATCGTTCTTCGAGTTTTTGTTGAGCTCCATCCGAGCGGAACGCGTAAAGTAAATAATTTTACGACTATTTGTTCTTAACATTGTTTTGTAAGTCGCCGAGGTCCAGCTCTCGTTTAAAATCCACTATAAACGTATAAGTACAAGGAATTAAATACTTTTTTTCTTAGACAAGATTATTCGTTTGGAAGATTACTTAGATTTATAAAAAAACCTAACAATTTGTAAAGTATAGAATAAGTACTGACTGGAGCTTTCAAATTTTGTAAAAAAATATTTTAATGTTTTTTAGAAACTGTGTGTTACTGCGTATAAAAACGACATATATACGCTGACGCACATTTTAAGGGCGAGGATATTAAAGAGTGTGAATATCCTAATAATATAAATGCGAATGAGTGTTTTTTTGTTATAATCTTACGCTTTAAATACTCTACCGACCATCATAAAATTATACACATTACATAATGATAATTTGTAGAAAAAATAATATTCGCTAAGAATAGATTAAATTTATAATAACGTGTGCTAAGATGCTGACAAAAGTTAGTATGTATTATTATAACCTTAAAAAATTACCTACGTAAAACTTCGATATTCAAGTTTACTATCAAAATAAACAAAAAACGGTTATCACTTTCGTTCGAAGGGGGCGAGTACATCGTGAAAGGAAAACCGGTATCTCTTTTACACATAAAAACCCTACCAATAGTAAATTTAACTTTTTATTGAAGCCTTTGATCGTTGCCGGTCGACTCCAGTCGCACATATCATTCTATTAATTTGCAATGAACAAACAGATTAGCATCAGAACTTTACTGCATAAAAAATAAAAATAAATACAGATTAATTTTAAAGAGAGTTTTAGTGCTGTTAATTAACTTTACTAATTGTATTGATTCAAAAAAGGGTTGATTAATTGCAAGCTTAACTGAAATAAAATGCCTTTAAGCGGTGTATATTATCCATACATTTAAATAAATATTAAATGTCTTTTTTTATATCATAGGAGACAAACGAACAGATGGGTCACCTGATGTTAGGTGATCACCACCATAGACACTTGCAACACCAGGGGAGTCACAAGTGCGTTGCCAGCCTGTGATTGGGAAGGGGGCGGGGGACAGAAAGGGAAGGAGGAAGAGGAAGGGGAGGGTAGGTGGGTCTCCGGCTCTCTCACTGACCGAATGAAACGCAACAATGCAAGCACTGTTAGTTCACGTCGGTTTTCTGTGAGAGGGTTGTGCTTCCCCGGACGAGCCGACCCATTCGTGCTGAAAACAAAAATAGCTTCAGCTTGACTCTACCACTACTGCTCTTTGTTCGAGATTATCGCCGAACCGACTGAACCGATTTCAACGTGACTTTCGATTGTAGATAGAAGATGTTTCATAGGTTAGTTTACATATCCTTATGCTTTTGTGTGGTAGTTAAGCAGTTATGATAAAATGTAACGGAGTTCTTATAAACTTATACTTATGTATACATATTCTGAAACTGTTATAAGCATTTACGGTATTATTACAAAAAAGTTAAATACGTATTAAATACTTGCTTTAAAAAGGTTATGTACTAAATGCACCGCGCCCGCGCG
>JACEII010000072.1:3312494-3377916 GCA_014332785.1 Antheraea mylitta | reverse complement strand
TAACCTAACCTAACCAAAGCGAGACAGAGGAGCAATATGGTGAACATTCAGCGAATGTGGTGCATTTAAAACGGAACCTTATATACCGATAATGTTGTTTAACTAATTTACTATATTAAGTTCTGTTAAATAGATATAAAGCATGAAAAATATTAATGTATTTCAAAAATAAATGTTATATAATAAATACTATAATTATTGTTGTTAGATTATATGATGTTGTTATATATAACATTTTCTCTAAAAAGAGAAATCAAACTGTTTGTTAGAATACATTATGTAGATATTCTATTGTAGACCGCTCCCCTTAAGAACCGTCTCAAAGCCTCTTATTTATTTTCTGCGATTTGTTGCGGTGATATTCGTTATTTATGTTTTAAGAAATGTAACTTACACGGGCTGATTTTGAAGAGAAAAACACAATGAACGAATAAAATTGTTTACATAAGTGTTTTTTTGATGTGAAACATCTATAGGCGTAGGTAAACCTGATTGTTGGCGTGGCGACGCAAAATACAATCTTTGCATTATTAACGAGATATTCAATAACATTTGCAACCTTATATTTATAAATATACGATTCAAACTGTTTTGTCAACCACTCGTTCTATAAAGAGTTACGCGGCACGCGTCGACGACTTAGCGCTCTTTGATAAATGCCGCCAAACACCTCGCGCCTACACCTAGATGAATTTTTGTATTTAATAAAAACATTTATGTAGTAAAATAAATAAACATTATTTTATGGAAAAAAAATAATGCTTTATGTTTTCATTATGACATAGTTGATTCCTGTCGTAATCTGTTCTTTTAGGCATATAACTTATACAAAACAATTTCGATGTTTCACATTCACCAAGCGTCCCGTGACGGCTCAATTTTTTATCAATACAAATTACCTTTGCCGTAATTAATTTTATCTTCATACTGTAATTTGCTGATAACAAAGAGTATTTCAAATTAACGTATTAAGTCTTAGAAGCTTAAATCATGGATTAATGAAATTTGCAATATTAAATATTTAATCACAAGTATTTCATTCATTTGATTTGCATAGTAGTCCGGTGAAGCTGTTAAGACCTTGTTAGGTCAATAGCGTAGTCAGTTCGAGAAAAAAAAAAGATTTGCATATTTAAGGCCGGCTTAACAAATCTAATTTTTTTTTGGAAATAAGGATACATTAATGTATTGTTTAACTGCTGAGTCTTATTGTATACAATATTTATTTATTAATTACATATATACTAAATGATTCACTATTCTTTATTACTTTGCGTTCTCATGTAAAATAGTCACTGTTGTTTTAAGATTAAACTTCTATTAATGGGACTACAGGTTTTTTAAATTAACTTTTATTATAAATATTTTTTTACAGCTTTATATAATCAACATTTAATAGTTAAGGTAATTTATTGCTTGTTCTCGAACTAACTACCCTATTAGTCTGATAGGCCCTTACAGCTTCACCGGACTACTAAGGCGAGCGTGACGCTCAGCCGATTTAGGCAATCAGCTGATTTTATTTGACGTAATGTATTGCTACAGATAGATGATTAATATAACTTACCTTGCACTTCATAGCGAGTACAAGTTGGTATCGGTGCGCGGTTAAAGCGTCCTTATAAGAACCTTGGCTGAAGTAGGCCGCACCCAGGTTGCCGTGAGCGCGGCACTCCCCGGCCGTGTCCCCCAGCGACTTAGCAACGGCGAGATCTTGTTGCATATAGTTGATAGCAGCGTCCAGTTGACTCAACGCCCAATGAGCCGACGATAACGCACTGAACACTGAACCTCTGTAAAAGAGAAGTTAATATTAAACTTGTCCATAACGTGACTTCATGTTTTATGTACAGAAGAAAGAAACATAAGCATAATAACCGCTTGCCCAGCTTCATCACGGTGCGGAAACACTTCGCTGCAAACATTATACTTATTAAAATTGTAGTCCCTTAAAATTAAAAAAAATCTATGTTAAATGAAGCTATTAAGACCTTGCTAGGTCAATAGCGTAGTCAGTTCGAGAAAAAACATTATGTATTGAATTATATTACAAGTTCTAAAGCTGTAGTTTTTATTTCCGAAAATTTGGCTTGCTAGTAGAAATTAGCCATCGATCATACGGCTCCTCCATGACTGTTAGAAGCTACTATAATTCATATGTTCGAACTAGCCAAGACAGATTTTGGACTACAATATTATCCCAAGTTATAAGCAGAAATGGTATTTTAAGTTGTTATAACATATGTTATGCTGTTATAAATAAATTTCAGGGCTGACCATTGAACTTGGCACCCATTTAGATCTCGCTTCTTTTGTCTTTGAAGTCAAGAATCAAGGCACATACATAATATTGAACTTGGTTCACATTTCATATTTATGTTTTTGATGGAATTAACTTATACATGTATATTTTTCAATCATAAGGTACATTTACGTTAAATCTAAACACGAATTCTTAAAACGTACATGTAAAATCGATTAAACAATTACAATATAAATATTTTAATGTATCCTAATCATGATTTATCACAAAGTGTGTATGCACATGACGTACGAGTATTCGAAATAACATATTATACCACACATTCACCAACAAGCATCTTTCAAGCCGTATTCTGGTAAATTTATGAGCACATAACTCGCGAATACAAATTATAATTGCACTAAAATATGCCAGAATATAATTTTGATGGACGAAAATCCAACAATAAATATACATTTTAAAGGTTAAACATTATCTGTGTTATTACAAAAAAGTTAAATACGTATTGAATACTTGTTTAAAAAAAAATTGTGGTGCTTTCGTATTAAATGCACCGCGCTCGCCGAATCTTTGCCATCTTGTTCTTTTATCTATCTCTTTTACTTCCACTCCAACACAGGCTGGCATCGCACTTGCGACTCCTTTGGTGTTGTTGGTGTCTATGGACGGTGGTAATCACTTTATATCAGGTGACCCATCAGTTAGTCGACTGGTCCCTAGCCGCCCTTAACATGCGGACGTATACCGTAGGGTTTTAGTTCGTGCGAGTCGGATATAACCCACTCTCTCCCCCTAGAGGGTGGCGTATCCAGAAAGGATTTCCCCACGTCAATAAAAAAAGGTACCCCACCAGCCCGTTTGCCTCTTATGATATTAAAAAAATAATTCACAACAGTTATTGGTTTTTTTTTCATACCATCGCGTCGACATGTCGAGGTCTTTATTTATAAGTCTCCATTTATATACAATCTATGTTGGTATTTCACACTCCTTATGACTACAATTGACAATCTTTGAATAAAACTCACTACACGTTTATATATAAACAAAAGAAATACAGTTAATAATTTTTATAATGTTATATAGGAAGCAATCGAACAGGCGGATCACCTGATGTTAAGTGATCAACGTCGTCCGTAGACACTAGCAACATCAGGGGAGTCGCAAGTGCTTTGCCAGCCAGTGTTTTGGGGGATGGGAAGAAGAGAGGGATGGGGAAAGAAAAGGAGAGGGAAGAGGAAGTGAAATGGGCTTCCGGCGCTTTCACTGACCGAACAAAACGCAACGATGCAAGCACTGTTACTTCACGTCGATTTTCTGTGAGAGGGTGGTACTAACCCGGTCGAGCCGACCCATTCATGCTAAAATAATAGTCAGCGTGACTTTACCACCACTAAATATCCACATATATTAACTTGTGAAGAAAAAAAATTGTACTCTATACTGTGGTCGAATTTAGACTTTAATTTTTAATAACCTAACTTGTAAGAAACCTCTGTATCGATCAATTTCAATACTGCAAATAATTAAGTTATCTTTTTTTAATAAACCGGTTACTCGAACTGTGTGTATTCTTTTTCAATACTCGCGCCATTATACAATTTTAATCTCATCATCTGTCAACGGAGTTCGTGGCGATAAAGATCGCGTATAACAATCCCTATTTATATAAGCACGTTACAGAATAGGCCCGTATCGATACCTCTTCGATCCATCAAGTCCGAGATAAGATCTCGCCGAGGTGTGGGTTTCGACGCGTCGTATTCCGTATCCCGTGGCAGGTTAACGCGACAATTTTGGGATGAAAAGAGTTACTTAACGTCTCCCAAATGTATAGAGAAAGAGCTAATTTAATCAATATCCCGCCACCGGGGACGTGTTTTAATATATGAACTCGCTAAGTTCCAGTTTTATATAGTACGATATATAATCAGATTCATTTAAGTGGTCATTTGTTTGGAATGTGGTTGCTGGCTTCTTCATTTATGCCAGCCTTAAAATTGTTAATAGCACTTTGAATATATCGATAACCACTTTCTTTTTCGTGTGTTATCTGAATTTTTTTTTATTAAAAAGTATTTTTAACAACTATAATTTTCACTTTAATAGCTTCGATATATCGTTTCCAACAGCGCGGCTCCGTTCAAACAGTAATAGCGTTAATGATTTCAATACTGTTATGTTCTATGGTATTTCCTTTCGATAATATAAATAGGTCACTCAACTCATTCAAGCCTAGTTCCAAATATATTTATCGGAATTTTATCTATAGCTTCTTGTAAAAATGTACGATGAACAAAAGCATTTTTCTAAAGAATTTCACGTTCGTTGTACTAACCGCTGAAATTTAAGTAAAACAAGATACTTTTGGAAAACATATTAGATTATTACATTTATTATCGCAAAAAAAAACCTTTTAAAGAAGACTTGTTACAGAAAATTTAAAAAAAAAAAAAAAATTTGGTTGACAAAAATAAATCTTGTTATTATTTCAATACTTGCTTATTTGTACTGAATGTACATCTATACTAATACTAGTGGACGCCTAGTGGTTGACATTCGACCATAGTTAATTGATTTTTTGAAGTTTGAACTTTATTAGACTTTTTTGTCAAAGGGTATTATAATCAAAGGTTTTCATCATGGCTACTCAGTTATTTGCCATTTGACATGATCTTTATTATATAATCATTAAAAAGAAATCTATGTGTAAATGAAAATGAAAATTAATTATAAATTGGAAACAAAAACCACGTGGTAAAGCTCAAATTTTAAGCAAACATAACTTTACGATAATAAAGAAATTTATCGCAACCCATGACACAATTTTTAATTAATTTTACACGACACCATGGGGTGGTATTTCTGGGTGATATTGAATTAAATGTAGTCTGTTCATTATGAGAAATAGTGATATGCCCAGTATCATCGTTTGGAAAAGTAATGGATGCGCAATACAATCAAATGGTGAATCCAAGACAAAGACGTTTTTAGTACTACCATTAACTTTTGAAAATAAATTCTTTTTTGTTGATACATGAGGTTTAATTGCAACATCGTAATCGCGGAGGTCTAAGTCATGGATTACTTTTATGAACAACATCCTTATTTTGATTAAACAAAGTATTATTTGGCTCATTTTTTTATTAAATTATAATTTGAAGTGAGTTCACCATAAAAAGTAATAAACATTACAATAATAGTTATATTTTATAGTATCATTGTTGAATGTAGGAAGAAAAATGGTAACTGAAACGTAAGAGTTAAAAAATACATATAGTCGAGCATAGCAACCTCCTTTACAATCTCTTTTGAACTTCGTAATTATTGACGGCTGTCAAAATGTCTTTTTTATTTACATGTGTGTATATGTTGTGTAAAATTGGAGTAGTAGTGTGAGTAGTGCATATTTTAATTAATTTAATGTACTTCTAAAGCATTTTATATAAAATAAATAGCTTTCTGCACTTCTCCGCCATATAAACTTTGACTATGCCAAATTTCAAGTTCACCCGTTGACGGGAAGTAGGTTAAAAAGGGGTACAATTTTTTTGCTTCACGTATTAATATATAGATATTATAAACACTGCGTTCCACTAGAAGCTCACAACGTTCACGCTCACGACCGCGAATTTTCCCGTTCCACTAGCTCTCGAGCGTTACGATCGTAAGCGCTAGTGGAACGCATTTGTGGCCGTTTTGAGCGTTCAGATAAATAATAAAAATGGCGATCTAGAAAAAATAAAGCAAAAGTTTTGAGAGGTTAAGTTACAATTTGTAAGTCTTAACAGTAAATTCATATAATTATTAAATTCATTTAAGTATATTAAAGAAACAATGTATAATTCAATTTTTTTATTTTAATTATCATAAAAATTACCTTATTGGTTAAATGAAAAATATTAAATTACCATGAAATGGTTATAAATTAATTTCTACATTGAATTTTAGAATTCACAACATTTTTCAAAAGAAGTAAAATTATCAAAACTTTATTAACATATTTCATTCACGTATTTCAATACAATATGTTATTTAATATAAATATCCTATACCGTATCAAGTAATGAAATTTTCACGGTCGCCATCTTTATTGAGAATCCCGTCAATTTTGTCAACGCTCACGTCGACCCACCTCCAGACATGGGGCGTCATGAGCTTCGCGTGAGCGTATGTTATGACGTCATCAATGACGTTTTCGCCACGACCGCAACGCTCGCGGTTGTCTAGTGGAACGGCGAAAAGGGCGTTGTGAGCATTGTGAGCTTCTACTGGAATGCGCCCAAAGAGGTAAAGTTTGTATGTGACGTTGTAGGAGGTAATCCCGAGAACTACTGGCCTGATTTGAAAAATTCTTTCAATATTATATAGCTCATTTATTGAGGAAGTTCTAGACTATATATATGATATATACTAAATGAATATTGATATACTTAAAGTGTAAGTTATATAAATTTGTTTTTGAGAAGTAATCGTTGGTATTACTTATGCGATATTAAAACTAATCTCACTGTTGTTAGGAAATTCGATCACTGCCGAGTAATACATTGTTTTATTTTGATTTGTTATCTACGCGTACTAAATGCGTTACGTGTAAAAATATTCGTAGATAAGTCCGTGAATTTTCTGAATTTTAACCCATATTACGTAACTAGCAAATCAATTTTAATATAGCTGAATTAGTATGGCACTGAACGCAAGAAAGGATTGGTTAAAAATAATAACGCTAAGCAAGCGCTTAGCAGTAATGATTAACAAACAATTACGAAATAAATGGCCGCTTAATCTAGGTGAGATAAGTAGTTACAACGGAACATGAAAAGCGTTTTAATGTGATCGATATCTCGGGAATCAGCTGGTTTTATATAATACTGGAGTTATTAGTTAATTATGTATACATACGCTATGTCTCTCTAATCTTCATGTCTTACTTATTGATATTAGGGTGAGTGATACATGCATCCTATATGCATGGTTACGTCTGAAGATTGATTGAATTTGACGACAATAATAAGATCTGAAATCCCCGAAGATAAGACTTACCCATCAATAATTTATGGTTTTTATATAAAAACTAGCTTCTGCGCATGATTTCGTCCACGTGAATAACGCTAATTTAACGCTAAATTTAACTCGCGACTTCGTTTAGGTAGGTGTAGATATTTTGATTTTTTTTTTAAATCATAGGAGGCAAACGATCACCTAATGGTAAGTGATCACCGCCGTCCATAGACACTAGCAACACCATGGGAGTCGCGAGTGCGTCGCCATCCTGTATTTGGGGAGAATGGGGGGGGGGAAGAACGATGATGGGGAGAGTAAAAGGAGCCTATGGCACCCTCACTGACCGAACGAGACTAAACAATGCAAGTATTGTTACTTCAAGTCAGTTTTCTGTCAGATGATTTTAGTCTTTTATGTACTGGATTTTATATTTTATTCATAATCTTGTGTTATTTGACTCTATATTTTTTTAATTTGGTGGTGTTTTACGTAATATAGTTAGTTTATTGTGCATAAGTGAAGTGAATGAAAAAGAATACCACGGAGAATGAAATTCTGAGATGCCATAAAAACTCACTGGATGGTTCCAACTAGGGAGCCACCATCTTGTTAGAATATTGAAATATTCAAACGACGCATGTAAAATAATATTATTAACTACACGACAATGGCAGTGATAATCCGAAAGATTGGTAGTAAACAATAAAGTAAACAAAAAAACATTGTAGTGGATGTCAACTATATTATTTAACGCAAACTATGCTTAGTTGTGAATTGATTTGATGTTCGTCAAATTGCATCTTGATAATAGGTACTTATTCGCCAATTTATTATATTAATTAATAAGAATTTAATGGAATATAGTAGTATTATTCATGAACGTTATGTAAGCAATTGAGCGAGTAGCTGAATTGCGGTATTTTTAAATGTTAACCAATATTGTAAAATTGAAAGTGACTTTGTTTATTTGTTAAGCTTTGACGCTTTAACATCTCACACAATCATGACATTCTATATACACTTACTCTGGGGTACAGATAACTATATAGGGTACGCTTTATCCAGTAAAAAGGATTATTAAACATACATTTTTTTTTTATGTCACAGAAGGTAAACGAACAGATGGGTCACCTGATGCTAAGTGATCATCGCCATCCATAGACATTTGCAACACCAGGCAGGTTCCAAGTGTGTTGCCAGCTTGTGTTTGGGGGAAAGGGTTAAGGAAGGGCGAGGGCAGGGAACCTTGACTTCCAGTGTTCTCACTGACCGAATGAAACGCAACAATGCAAGCACTGTTATTTCAGATCGGTTTTCTATGAGAGATGTACCACACATTCATGCTGAAACCAGTAGTAGCTTCAGTGTGGCTCAATCATCTACCAGATTCCATATTAATACGAGCGAGGCCACGGGTAAAACTAGTAGTTACCTAAACCAATAAAATATTCAGTTGTTTTTAATTGGTTTATCCTTGCTAGATATCAAAATGACTACGTATGTTAAACAATAATGTAATATATAGATACATCTAGTTAAGTATATATGAGTGTAAGAGGAAAGTTTATAGTTTTACTACAAGATGATTGATGGTCGTAATAATTTTCAGTACAAAGCAAAAAGTTGTAATATCACTGACAAGTGTTGAAATCATAAAACTCTCATAACTTGAAATAACCAAGATCCAATGCAGATCATTAACGGTGTTTTTAATGGCCCTATAAAGTACGTCGTCCTGATGTATCGCTTCGAAGATGTGTCGTCGTGTTTGTAGGTTGTGTGTTATTTATGTTTTATTTTTATTTTTTATTTGTACCGGCAATATTTAGTTCTTGAGCTTTGAACGATGTAAGCTTGAGTCTTTAACTTTATAGATTTTTGCCTTTGACGACAATAACACGCTGTGGTCTAACATAGTAAGAGAAAAGAAGAAGAAAGAAATAGAAAAAAAAGAATTCTTTTAGTTGGAACATAGGAGGCAAACAAACAGGTGGGTCACCTGATCACCACCGTTCATAGACACCAATAACACCAGAGAAGTTGCAAGTGCGTTACCAGCCTGTGTTGGTGGGGGAGAGGGAAAGGTGAGCGCCTATCTCACTGTTCAAGGGAAACATTGCTCCGACTCTACCCGACACAGTGTTTACTACCACCTCTTTTCGTCACACATATAAGTTACGGATCAAAATACAAACCTCTCCCATAAAAAGATTCAAATCAAAAAGTTGTATGTATTTTGCTACAGGACATCTGTATGACAGAGACATAATTCTCTGTATGAAGTTAAAACCGATAGTCTTTTAAATTAAAAAAATATATTTTACTAACAATATTTACATTAGGTACTCATTTGCTTGTTAGAAATGAGAGTACAACGCATTTAATTATATGTAATACATTAACACCGGAAGTATGATTTCCTCAATAGATAAATCTTAATGAGTTTACTTAAAAAAAGACATTTCTTTTATTGGAGACGTGCGGAAGAACTAATTATATTTTTTACTCAAAACTTAAATTATCTATTAGTAAATAAATATTTATAAGTGTTATGTAATAATATTCAAACTTTTTGATTTAATATTTCCATCTCTCTCAGTTACTTTTGGCATATCGTACAAGAAGTATAGTAAGTAAGCTGTGGGCAGACGCTCGGGGCGCGGCTCCGTGATACAACAGTTCCCACAGTATACACCTGTCTACAATTTTTTATCCCGAAATGTTTAATTAGCAACGCTGCCTTTATAAACTTTTATGCATCACTGTACACAGAATTATCACGGATTGGCTAGACACTGTATTACGGCGGATTCACATAAACACGATTACGACACCGTATTCAAGAATTTTTAAGACCAAGCTTTTTATAAATCAAACTGAGCATAATTTATTTCGTCTCCCTCCCCCAATGTTTACGTAAACCTTTATATAAGCATTTCTAATCTATTTTGGTTTTCATATTGATTTATGGGCAACAATTAACTAGTCTTGAAATAAAGAATTTATAGTGTACAGAGAAAATAACTTATAGTTGTTAGCTATTAGGACGATGGTAGTCTAGTGGATGACATCAGCAATCTTTCATGTTATTAAAATTAAATAAATCAAAGACACTCTCCCCCCTTTAGTGCTTATGTTATATTTAAATAACCACTATAAAAAGATAGGTGAGGCCGCGGCCGCCACTATCTATTCTAGAAATACATATAAGAGTGTAAATCTTACGTGTCTCTATTTTTCGATTTTCATGAAACGTGTCTGTCTATTTGTATAAACACGCATCACTGCTAAAGTACTGGATTCACAATAAAACCTCGTCTAAAAAATCCTAAAGCATATCTTCCAGAATAGCTTAGTCTTTGTTTCATCAGTATCGGCCAACTCTATCAAAAGTTATTGTAATTTTAATGACGACGTGACGTAAGTAAGAGAGAAAAATAAATAAATAAATGGACTTAATTCGTTTAGATGACTTTATTAATGACTGTTTTTTAGATAAGGATCCACACAGACGAAGTCGCGAGTACAGCTAGCTTTATAATAAAACTAGCCTCTGCCTGCGATTTCGTTCGCGTGGCTTATATAGATTAACAATAACACTAACACGCAAGTAGTTCTCAAAAGGAAAAAAATCCCGATTTTGAAACATTTTTCATCTATGCTCCGCTCCTATTGGTCTTAGCGTGATGATATATCCTATAACCATTCTCGATGAATGAGCTATACAACACTGAAAGAATTATTTAAATCGGACCAGTAGTCCCTGATATTATCCCCTACAACTTCACAAACTTACAAACTTTACCTCTTTATAATATTAGTATAGATAGTATAGATAAGAAATGTCTATTAAATCGGCATGTTCCCAAATACACTCATACATTAAGATTTTGCACACTTCAGCATTCTTATGACCGAAGTCTCAAAGTACTAAGAAACAAATTCACAAAGCACACCACACCTTGATTAATATCGCAACCCAAATCGCAAATCAAAATTCGGATAACCACTCCTCTTTAAGAGCCTATAAATTATATAAATGTCAGTAATACATACCGGCATTACAGCTGCGATTGAAATAATGTTAGTGGTTAATGAACGAGATCGAAGGTTGAGTTATTTGTCTTATTCTTATAAACCTTTTCAAGAATCGACTGGCGTTAATGGTGTGAAATCGTCGCTAAGGGACCGCGATCGACCCTGATAAAGTTGCTTGTCGATTATTTATTTCTCTTCATGAATTTCGATACTTAAAAAACACAGAGGCCTCTTTCAGAAGTATTTACTTTACATTTAAGAAGAGTTTTACGTTCGATGTCTTCGAATAATCAAGCAAATTATAACGGTAAAAATAAAAATTAAATATATTAATATTCTGTACTATTACTGTAGTCAACAAACTATAGAGTACACTTTTTTTTTCAATCTGACTACGCTATTGACCCAGCAAGGTCTTAACAGCTTCACCGGACTACAGTAATTGTTAAATTAATTTTAATTGCTACATCACGTCTACTTCAGTTTTTATATTGTGGATATATCTGAATATCTAAGTACAATTAATTCTAGCAATTGTAAGTTATCACCAAAAAAGGAGGTTAAACTTCAAATTTTAAGTGTTATGTTAATTTTATGTAATTAGTATCGTATTAAAAACGGTTTGAATGACTTTATTTTTCTTTTACCATAAGTAACGAATTTATAACAAAATCGGCTATTGCTTCGCTCGTGTTAATGTACATTTCGAAAATAAAGTACAGCTGTACGTACAGAAGGAGGTTTCCGTGGGTGAAAGAATTTTTAAAATCGGTTAACTATTCTTTAGTTTATCCATTCTAAACAAAATACTAAATCTTTTCTGTATATGATACTATAGTGTATATAATATACATTGTGAATATACATATGTTAGATATTTGTTAATACATCTATCTTGTGTACTTAAATTTTTGATAGTGAGAGTAGGCGAGTAGTATGACCTCCACAATTTTTCCGCGCCCAAACTATATATATGTAGGGCCATTAAATCTACACATGGTAGAGATGTAGGGCTCTTCAGAGTATTTTCTAGGGGACACATCATTGCGCTTTTATATAAGTGTTGAGCAGTAGTAACAAAGTTCGACAGGGATATTCAAATTAAAGGTTTATAGTGCTTAAAGTAGTAATGACAAAATTACAATCAAAAATACAAAAGATATCCCACAATGAATCTTGATAAAACATGCACCCCCGACGACATAATAAAACTATTTTAACGAAAACAAAGTCGCAAGTACGATGTTTATAATCTATCCTTTAAACGAGCAATTCTTGTATATTGTTATATATTCAGGTTTTCGCAAACGGCGTCAGCGATTTCCGATAAACTTAGTATGTAGTTGGTTTCGGGGACGATAAATCGATCTGGCTAGATTTCATTCGAGGAAACAATTTTTTATCTGAGTTTTCAGGCAATTGGAAAACATAGCTAGAATATAAAGGTAAGTTTCGCAACCACTGTCAAAACAAAAAGAGATGGAAATCGGATGATTCGAAAACCCGTCTAACCCCATTTCGAGTCCGAGTGACAGCATAAGAGCTATCTTTTTAATTTTTTTTTTATATAGAAATTGCCAATTTTCTGAGGAACACCTAACAGTTTATTTATTTTATTAAAATAAAATTTAAAAATGTTTTCTATGAAACGAGCTGGGCTCGATCATCCAGGTACTATTTATTATCTTAAGTTACCAATCTAGGGAAAATATAAAGTAGTTGACCTTTTTTTACGCAGGGAAATTCTCTATGGACACGCCACCCTCCTGGGGGAGAGGGTGGGTTATGTCCGACTCGTGCGGACTAAAACCCCACGGTGTACGTCTGCCGCTATAGTTAGGGCGGCACGAGATCTCTACAGACTTCACTCTTCACTTTTCAGTGTCTATGTGTTCCTTAGTTGATTTTCATACAGTTTTCACTATCGTTTAGTTTTTTTCCCATAAGGTTTATGTTATACATTATATTTATATAAATTAGATAAAAGTCTATGTACTCTTAAGTCGTAAGAGGGAGTTTTCGCGCGCTTTATATATACATATTATAGTATGGTACTTCTTTAAAACACCCACAGGTTATTTGCGATGGTGCTTTGACCAATATATTAGTAATTCTTGACGACTGAAATATTTGAATTACATTGGATATCTAATTTCGATGAAAATTGCTCTCTGCGACATATCATCGCAGATTTAAAATTACACATAACAACAAATAGTTGTTGTGTACAGAATAACATCATATACTTATAACGTTATATTATTACATTGTACCTATGCCAAGTCGGGGTGGATCGCTTGTTAAATTATAAATTAATGCTGCGAAAATATTACGTATAATTGTAACTTACCGCAATTTGAGAGAGCATGATCCAATCCTCAAAGCTGCTTCGAGAACAGTCACCGCTGCTTGATATTGTCCGGCCGCTAAAAGTTCTTGACCGACGACCTGTTGGTATATATTTCACTATTTATCAGCTATTCCATACTTTTTTTTCGAAATGAGAACGCTGTTGACCTGTTACATCTTCACCGAACTATTGAAGCGAGCGCTGAAGGCACTCAGCCGATTTGGTATGTTTGGGCGGTTAACTCAAGAGTGCACGGCACACCTCGTCTTGGGCTGTCGCCTGTTTTGTGCAAAAATCGCGACCTATCTGAGCTAACGTAAGCTAAGCTATCTAGATATACGTATATGAGTTATTGAAACACGCATGTATGTATTTTGTGTCAGAAAAATTGAGCTATTCCATACTGATATACTACAAAATACTACTACCTATTCATGTGACTAAATTTTAGTTGTGTTGAACTATGGGATGACAACTGTCTTCCTTTTTATAATGTTGTGGATAAGCCTATGGCTGTTAATGTGGGTTTATACAGTGAGTTCTGAATTATCAAATTAATCTGCCGATTATTATATTTAAAAGATTATCTTACAATGGCACATACTCATTCGAGTGAACTCTTTAATACGATAATTAGATCATTGGTACAAAAGAAATCAGCCTATATATATGAAATCAAAATAGACAAGTAAATCTAATACCTTTAAACGAGCAATTCTTGTATATTTTTATATTTGTATATATTGATGATCTCGGAAATGGCGTCATCTATTTCCGTGAAATTTAGTATGTAGGTAGTTTCGGGGACGATAAATTGATCTAGCTAGATTTTATTCATAGAAAACTTTTTTTTACTAAGATTTCAATCAAAAATGTTTTTTAAAGAACCGAGCTAGGCTCGGTCGCCCAGGTACTTCACTTAATACACTAAGATTGCTTTATTCATAGTTGTTTTTTTTTACATAAGATTTCATGCGGACGAATTCGCGCGTACAGCTAGAATCTACTACTAGTTTAGCAGTGGCAGAGCCACGTTGAAGCTATTACTGGTGTCAGTATGAATGGGTCGGCTCGCCAGGGATACTACCACCAAACCCACAGAAACACCCACGTGTAGAACAGTGCTCGCATTGTTGCGTTTCGTTCGGTTAGTGAGAGCGCCGGAGGCCCATTCCCGTCTCTCTAAACCCTTCCACCAAATACAGGCTGGCAACGCATTTGCGACTGCTTTGGTGTTGCTAGTGTCTATGGACTTTTTTTTTTATTGAAGCACGAAATGTGACTGCACTATGCCTAATGGTAAGCATAGTACAATCTAAAAACAGTGGCGACCACCGAGAGACAGATTATCCATCGTCGGCCGCCGCTGTCATGCCGGCCATAATGACGAAAGTCATCCGGTACTGGATTTGCACAGGCTGATCCCGAAACGCAACGCGCAAAAGCGAGTTACTATGACGGGCTTTTTCGCCATGTACATGGTGGTTGCGACCCAGTCGGGCTGTAAAACCCTACCACCCCGCTATCGCCATTGCCTCGTTCGTTGATCAGCAGGGTGCACCACGTGCAGGTGAGGTTGGCTTGGGTGTCTCAAGTTTTAAGATGTTACTCGACACCCCTTACACCCCCAACACTTAACATCAAGTGACCCACGTGTTCGATTGCCTCCTAGGATATATAAAAAAAATACATAAAAATACTGTTGATATGAAGAATCAGAACAAGTGTGGTGGTGCAGACCTTATACAGACGAAATCCCGGGTATCATTTAGCTAAGAATATATATATTTTTTTATAACACAAATTACTAAATTAATCAAAGTTTGCAATTTATTCAAAGACTTCCGAATAAACGTTCTTCTGAATTTCAAGCAGGATACAATATGTAAATACTACCAAAAAAAAATATCATTATTATTTTATTCGCATTTTAAAGGGTTTTGAATGTAAATACACTAATATGTGGACTGAAACATCACCGGCCGGGTACAGAAAGCTAAGGAATTTTTACGAATCCATTAAATTTGCCATTACTTTGATATTTATTGGAACATTTAGTAAAATGACCAGGACAAGTCTCGGTATAAAGCTATAAAAATCGAATTATATAAAGAACACCCACGACGCTGTAACTGTATCGTTTTTATTTACTAGCTGCCACCGAGTAATGATATTAAAGGAGTAAATAAGTTCAAATTTTCACTTTACATGACAACTATAAGTAAAAAAAATTGAGCCGTCACGGGACACCCGGCAGATGTGAAACATCGAAATTGTTTTGTATAAGTTATATGCCTAAAAGAACAGATTAAGACAGGAATTAGCTATGGCATACATAATAAAAAGATAAACCAATACTAATTTCTTCCATAAAATAATGACTTACATAAATATTCATTTTTATTAAGCACAAAAATTCAACTAGGTACAGGTGCGGTGTGTTTGGCGGTATTTATCAAAGGGCGCTAGGTAGTCGGCGCGTGCCGCGTAACAATAGTGACCGACAAAACAGTTTGAATCTTATGTTTAGATAGGGTTGCAAATATTTTTGAGTGTTTCGTTAATAGTACAAAGTTCATATTTTGCGTCGCCACGTCGCACCAAGCCAACAATCAGGTTTACCCGCGCCTATAGATGTTTCACATCAATGAGGCAACTGAACAATTGAAAGTCAATTTGTCAATTCTGCAGTGTTTCTGAAGATTCTTCATCCCTACTATATTCCATTCCACTGATTTATTTACTTCTTGTATGGACATTTTGTAAACCAAGTTTTTAATTTTTAAGTGTAATTTTTCAAACAATCTCTTCATTAAAAATCTTGTCTTGACAAACAAAACAATTAGACAAATAGGTGTAGCCCATTTTTATTTATGTAAGGTTGAAGAAATTACTTACTTAATTATTGTTTGTTATAGAACAATTATATGGGATTTTGGATAAAGAAGCCCTTAATTGAACCTAGAAATACTTCAACAGGATATATGTCCAGGGTCAGATAAATATCTACATAGACACGTTGTGTGGCTCTCATTAGGGAAGTCTGTTAAAGGGCAACATGTGACACTATTCCCAATGTTTAATTGTATTTTATTGTCATTTTGTAAGCACTTCATGGGCAATATAACTTTAAAGTCGACGTAAAATTTGACTGTCGTATATTAATTGTATGAATGAGTTCTTTCCCGTGATTATACCATTTCTTATTAAGAAATGTAATACAAAATTGTTAAAATACAAATCCATATAAAGCTCATCATAACCAATAACAGATTTTAATTACTGTAAATAATACGTGAAGCTAAAACTTTGTAGCCCTTTTAAGCAATATCCGTGAACAGGTGACCGTAAATATAAAAAAATATAAAATGCATTACAAACATCTTAATTAAAATATACATTACTCATACTACTGCTTAAATTTTACACAACATATACACACATATAAATGAAACAGACATTTTGATATCCGTCATTTTACTCTTACGTTCCAATTACTTTTTCAATATATTTTACGTACAGCGTCTTAAATGTTATAATTTTTTTCATCCAACTGTTTTAGGATGTAATTTCTACAATCTGTGTAAACGGATGCCTACCTTCAATGCGTAAACTAGATGCCACTGTGCAAAAGTGTAAGCTCCTTTAGCATTAAAAAAAATGTGGAAAAGTATTCTTAGTGCATTTTAATTACTACATATTATAAAAGAAAGTCCTCCGTCGCGTCTGCTAGTCTGTTTAATCGCGATAAACTCAAAAACTACTGAACAGATTTTCATGAGGTTTTGATGAATAGTTAGAATGATTCAACAGGAAGGTGTAAGTATATAATTTTTCAAGATCTAGTATAAATAGGTTGAAATATAACAATAATTATCGGAAGAAGTCAAGCGGCTGAGTAGTTTTTGTTAAAAACGTTGCCTAATATCCCTTTGACATCAAGAAGACAAGATAATAAGCGAGGCAGATCAAACGTCATCTGAATATACATAATCAAAATAAAGTTCCTTTCAAGCTCATTCAAGTCAAAATATTGACATACACACGTACGTACATGTATTGACATGGGACTACAATCATTCCATGCGGAACTTTCCATAGATGGTTCTACTCCACTTACTTTTCGAATTCCACTCAATCTATACCATGGTTTTCTAAATTAAAAGTATATTTAATGGACTGTTAAGCGAGCTTATGCTATTATATACATATGTGGTGTTGTTTCAACCGTGTACGTCTCGCTGCCGATCAACTGTCGCGCAGATTGTATGTAAATAGGAGGGGTTCGAGTATTTATGGGGCTTTGATCACTCAGCCCCATTGTCTTGCGAAATGCGCCGAAAATGTTCAGATGTCGACCGGCAGCAAGCGTAGGAATGTATGCAAATGGCTTCTCCGTTTGGGATGTTTGGACATTATAAAGGATAATGACTGGATTTTGAATTATATTTTTGTTTTCTGACAATAATTACGTAATATTGTCAAATATAATAAGTTCATCATACTTCTTCTGAGTTAGCTGTACGTAAGTCGACTGATATCGAGACCGCGTATTAAAGGCATGTCTCTTTATAATATAAATGTATTATATGTCTTATTCTTATATGGAATAGATACTCCGGTACAAATAATATTTTAATGCAAAATATTGAAATTCATATAAATATAATATTAGGAATTTTGAAACATTTATTAATTATTAAGAACAGAACTGGCCAATTTAGGTAAGCTGTTAAGAATCAATTCTAATAATGAATCACTTTTTAAATAACCGACACGAATTCGAACAGAGCTACTTCACACTACGACGGCCACCGAAAGTGTCTGTCAACACGACAAGCTCCGTCCCGTATACCTATGGGCCGTTCGCAATATAACTCTACCCGGCATTAAAACATAACATCAACCAATAGCGTCTCAGGTCATTAACAACACCCCCGATATAGTCTATAGTAAGTCATTAGTAGTACGGAAAGTGACTAAAAAAATTATCTAAAAAGAAGTTCTTAATACAAATACTTTTTATTTTTGACAACCAATTTTTCAGATTATTACTGTCATTGTCGTATAGTTAATAATATTACATGCGTCGTGTAAATATTTCAATGTTCCAAGAAGATGGTGGCTCCCTTGCTAGAACCTTTCAGGGAGTTTTTGTGGCATCTCAGAATTTCATGCTCCGTGGTATTATTTTTCATTCACAATAAACTAACTATATTACGTAAAACACCACCGAATATACGAAATATAGAGTCAGATAACACAAGATTATGAATAAAATATAAAATCCAAAACATAACAGACTAAAATACCTCCAAAAACTCTACTTTTATCTGTATAATGTATACACCGTGATCTGTTTCGAGTATACGCATTTTTCTTCTATAGTTATGAAGTATATTATTTAATATTGAATTAATATTTATTTGGACAGTATCGCTAAATATTTTAAATGATTATTTGGAGTGTAGAAAGACCTTATGTACCACTAATTTTATCGATAAAAACGAAGTATTTAATGTGAAACTTAACTTTAAAATTCTTAATCTTGTTGACGAAATGGGTAAATGTTTGTAATCCGAATTTACCTTCGTTGTTAGAGTTTTATGAGTCTTTTGAGAGAGCCATGTAAAGTAAAGGTCTTCAATTTTACAACGTGGAATTCTTGTGAGAGTTGTAAGTATACTTTCAGAGAGAAAAGAAATTCTAGAGTCAGAAACAGGAATAAAATACAACACAAGTACAAGGGTGTAAGGGGTGTCGAATAACATCATAAGACTTGAGACACCCAAGCCAACCTCATCTGCACGTGGTGCACCCTGCTGAATAACGAACGAGGCAATGGCGCAAGGGGTGGTAGGATTTTACAGCCCGACTGGGTCGCAACCACCATGTATATGGCGAAAAAGCCCGTAATAGTGATTCGCCTCTACGGGTCGCGTTTCGGGATCAGCCTGTGCATATCCAGCTTATTACAGGCCGGCATGATAGTGGCGACAGGCGATGGACAGTGTGTCAATCGGTGGTCGCTATTATTTTTGGATTGTACTGTGCTTACCATCAGGCATAGTGCAGTCATTTTGCCGTGCTACAATAAAATAAAAAAAAAACAACAAAAAGATATTTGCATGCAATAACGCGGTAGGCCCTACGTTTTTTGTCATCATTCGATGTTACATATCAATCGAAAGAAACATTGCATATGTATTTTACATACGCACAAAATTTTTGTGGCAAAGTATGTCTATAAAATACTAGCCCCTGCCCGTGACTTCGTCCGTGTAGTAATAGTTACTTTGGGCTAACTCAACACGCAGCGGAAGCTCTCAAGCGGAAAAAAATTCCAATTTTGAAACATTTTTCATTGGTGCTCCGCTCCTATTAGTCTTAGCGTGATGATATATAGCCTATAACTTTCTGCGATAAATGAGCTATGTAAAACTGCAGGAATTTTTCAAATCGGACCAGTAGTTCGTGAGATTACCCTCTACAACGTCAGAAACTCACGAACTTTACCAGGTGAAGCTGTAAAGGCCTTGAAAGGTCAATAGCATAGTCAGTTCGAAAAAAAATTACTTCTTTATAACTTTACCTCTTTATAATATTAGTATCGATTTAATTTTTTTTTCGCATTTTCTATTTTAATTTTTACTACTTTTGTCGGCGGCTTTACTCGTGTTGAGTTATGTTGATTTTGAGTTATACCTTGAGAATAGTAACAGATAACGTGTATACAATATTTTTTTATGAACGGCTGAGTAGTTAAGGGGTTACAAGTAACAAACGAACTTACTTTCTAATTTATATATTAAATTCATAACTAGCTGTTGTTTGCGGCTTTGCTTGTAGAACTGATAACGTTAATTCTATAAAATTTCATTATGATCAGTCGAGTATTAAAGGCGTGAAAGTTTAAAAAATAAAACTGGTATTGATCATATTCGTTAGAATTATATGTACTTAATTAGCATTATAAAGTTAAGTACCTTACTCTTTCAACATTTCTACGTTTTTTTTTGTCACCGTAAATACCGAATATACATAACATTACATTTTTTAATTAGGTTTTTGTAAGTATTCTTCATTAAATTTATTGTCAATGAAGTGTAGTAATATTTAGAATTACTGTTACAAAGATATAAAGACATTTTTCGGAACTTACTGATATTAGTACAAAGGGTGACTGATCCAATTTCATAGCTTCAAGTTGCCTGAAAGTAGGTTCTAGTGTAGCTCGTAGCGGTGACTTTAAGGAGGCTTCGACTAACGCGGCCAACAGTTGTCGAGATGAGGGCTCGACGCCCAAGCCGGAACTGAATGCCGCCAGCGCCTCGCCATGTCGCCCGAGGCACTGTAATGCCACACCTGATAACAAAGATTCAAATAAACACAATCATCCATAACTGGATTGGACAACCTGATTGCCTATATTATCTACCGAAGAAAACTACAGACCTTAGGAACAAGCAAACATCATGAATCCTAATCTCTATGTTAAATAAATCTATAATCTTTTTATGTCCTTGTTGTCTTTACATAGTATAGAATGATGTCATGAATCATCCCAATCCGTTAGTGGTATCCGCCGCAAACTATGAACCCGTACCTAACGCTGCGCGTTATAAAAGACGTCCGCGATGCATTTTTACCGATCCTCCTGATTTAATCACGTCAGCGAAAGATCAGTACCAGCCTGTCCCTTGAAACAGAGCGTGCTCACGCCCGCGCCCGCGTAACCACAGGTCACGCCGCCGTGGTCTGGGGGTTTATTTCGCTCCCACACACCCGATTAGGCCTCCCACGGCAGCGGCTCAAGCCTAGGTTCGATCCCTCGGTAGGGAGCCCTTGAGTGCGTTGCTTGCGCGATACGGTGACACACAAATATACATCACTGCTTACACATGAAAGTGGAAAGGTTTACTTTTTTCCCTCATCGAACTGAAAAACTCTCAATTTTCCGATAATAAATATATGGAGGAGTTGTTGAGGCGTGTATGCTTGGTACACATATACGTTTCAACAACTCATACATATATGAATAGTTAGCTAGGTTAGCTAAGATAGGTCGCGATTTTGCATGCAACAGGCAACAGCCAAGCCGAGGTGTGCCGTGCACTCTTGAGCTGGTTGCCAAATAAAATCGGCTGAGTGCCTTAAGCGCTCGCCTTATTAGTCCGGTGAAGCTGTTAAGATCTTGCTGGGTCAACAGAGTAGTCATTTCGAAAAAAAAAAAAACAGAAATTATGTATTATTTATTAAGCTATTTTATACAGTAAGATGGCATATTCTCAAAATCGATGGTGAAAAAGAAGTAGTTATATGACGCTTAGATACGGGCGGATTGACAGGCAACCATCAAAAATAAACTAACTAGCCAAGTTTTAACAAGCCGCTGTCGAAGCGCTTATGACGTATCTACAGTTTTTTAGTTATAATATCAATGGTCAGCTTTTTCGAAGACTAGCCACAGTTAACTCCGAATATGTCATTTTATTTATATGTATTATTTATTTCGACTTACCTTGTCTATAGTACGCTTTTGGCCAATTTGGGCAAATTTCTCTCGCCCTCGTTGCATCTTGTAGAGCTGCTGCGAATTGACCCTGTTTTAATCTTGCCGCTGATCTATACATTAAAAATCACAATCAATTTAATGTTGTATTTAAAATGTTATAATTATAGGTAATCGTTACACAAGGATTTTTTAATGATTATTAATCGAAAACAAAAAGTGACAATACCGCTGGTTAGATGAAAGAAACAAATATACAAACTAAAAAAGCAATCTTTATTCACTAATCTTAACGGATTTTTTTTACTTTTTATTGGGGCACGCAATGTTATGTTCAATGTTAACATGCTAAGCGTAAAGCCGGACGGGGTCCCAAGTGCAGATGTTAGAACACAACAATGGACGTATAACAACAGATCTTCAACAAACATGATGTGTTTTTATCACGCTGGTTGCACCAGAAAATCGGTTCAGTGTTGGATCCGAACCTACAACGATGTATACGGTGCCGGATTACACTACCTAGCGGGTCCAACACACTTTGTCCTGTCATGGTAATAAAAAAAAATCCCGTCTGATCATAATGCCACCTATCGGGTCGATTATGAACCTAAACTTTCCAGGGATTCTCCAAAATAGACACAAAAAAGTTCATCAAAATCGGTTCAACCGTTTAGGTGGAGTTCAGTCAATACAGAAGAATTATATTTATTTTTTTGGAACTGACTATCCTATTGATCTGGCAAGGTCTTTACAGTTCCAGCGGAGTACTAGAATTATATATATAAAGATACTTCTGTACGTATATATGTGACAATATATAAAAATCAGTATCGTAAAATCCAATGCTCTTTCGGACCTGTTATACAAATATTGAGATTTACAAAATAAACTTAACTTCTAGTTTAAAACGATCACCAGAAACACACTGCAGTATTTGTTTAAATTTTGCTAATGCGAATTACATGATTAAAATAAAGGAATTGTTTATATTATAAACTCACCTGTTACTATAAAGTATGTGATTAGCTGGGTCTAATGTAAGAGCATCTGTGTACAGCGCAACAGCAGTAGTGAAGTCTCCAGATTGACAAGCCGCATTTGAAGCTCTGACTTTCTCGACAAAAAGCGCTCGCGACGCGGCGCCCAGAGATGCTGATCCGGTAGGCTCCACCTTCAAAAAGAAATGTGTATATATATATAACAATGGTAAAAATGGAAACGCGCTAATGACCTTAAGTAGCACATCTATATTTGTGCTCTTGTTAAATCAAGTTTGGAGACTGTTATGTTTTGACTTATGTATGTCGTAAAACAAACTCGAAATAATCAAGTTCTTCCTAAAAAAGTGTACGTTACGAATAAAATACGAAATATATATATGTAATACATCTTAGTAAGAGATAATTAAAAAAAAAACATCTTAATTTTGTATACCTGTATATTCACCTTCTCAAAACTCCTTTTAGAAAACCTGTTCTAAGTATTAATACTGCAGTGTTCAGAATAAGGAATTTACATAATAAAAGCAAAAACCTAGACATATTTGGCATAAGATTATCAAAATTTAAATAATTGATTAGGTATTAGAATAGTTAATTTACTGTTTTTTTTTTTTAATTTGGCTTACGTTTTTAGCATAACATTGTCTTCACTTTTTTGTTTTATGCAAGTTGTGTTTCCTTAAAAAATTGTGCATCGTAGTCAATAATTGTAAACCAATTAAATAAATTAATACATAACCTTTAGTTTTGACTTAGAGATAAATTATAGTATTATAGTGGTTTATATTAATTATCACGTAATAGCCTCTGCCCGCGACTTCGTCCGGGTAGTAATACTTACTTTGGGGCTAACGATAACACGCAGCGGAAGCTCTGAAGAGGAAAAAAATCTCGATTTTCAGACATTTTTCATTGGTGCCCCGCTTCTATTAACCTTAACGTGATGATATATAGCCTATAACTATCCTCGATAAACGAGTTATATAACACAGAAAGATTTTTTTTAATCGAATCGGTAGTTCCTGAGTTTACCTCCTACAACGTCACCGACGTCACAAACTCACAAACTTAACCTCTTTATAATATTAGTATAGATTAAGATATATTTAAGGCAACAACTTATTTATTCTTTCTACAAATAGTGCTGAATAATAAAAATGATTAGCGATATAGTGTAGCCTTGAACTGCGACCAGTTCGGCAAGGAATGGTGGAAAGCAACAAAAAAATCAAAGAAAACACATCGACACGTGTATGGACACCGATATTGTAATTTAAAACCTTAAGACGTAACCCACGATTTGTTTCGACATTAATTTTTACAACCGCAACGTAATGGTGCTCTTTTCCAATTTCCAGCTCACTGGCATTCGAATTTCTTCGGCTGCGATCGGCTATCTCTCACGATTGCCAGGTTATATTTTTTCAACCAAGAATGTGGAAAGCATGTTGTTTTTCTTGTTTTATTTTATGAAGTACTAGCTGATACCCGCGACTTCGTCTGACTGTTTATTGTCATAACAGTGTGATTAATGTACAAAAGAAAAAAAAACATGAATAATTTTTGTTTTAGTTGCTAATATTTTTCTCTGTATAAAGTGTAAACTCTTTATAACGCATTTCAGGGCCCCGTTGTAAGTTTTCTTTATACGAAGTGATGAGAACAAATAAATGGTTTTTTGGTAAATCAACTAAATTGAACAAATTTCTATATTATAGAGAGGTTTTCGTTATGATGAATTACGTTATGAATAGTTTACACTGTATTTCTACTTTCGGTTTTTTTTTTAGCACTACCTCACATAATGCATCAAACATTCTCTGTTGCAGTGAGATGTAGTGATCAATTAATTCCACGTGGAAGTATAAATTAACGCCCATTGCAATACTCTATTATGCAAGAAATAAAATAAAAAAAAGTTATATTTTTTTTTAACTTTATTTTTGGCAATCAATCATTCAGATTATTACTGCCATTGTCACGTAGTCAATAATATTACAAGCATCGTGCAATCATTTCAATAATAAGCGTCGTGTCAGTCAATATTCTAACTAGATGGTGGATCCCTTGTTAGAACCTTCCAGGGAGTTTTTGTGGCATCTCAGAATTTCATGCTCTATGGTATTATTTTCCATTCACTTCACTTATGCACAATAAACTAACTATATTACGCAAAACACCACCAAATTTACAAAATATACGAGTCTAATAACACAAGATTATGAATAAAATATAAAATCCACTACATGACAGACTGAGATCCCGCCAAAAACTCAAAGTTATATTTATTCAGTTTTTTTTTTTTCGAAATGTCTACGCTATTGACCCAGCAAGGTCTTAACAGCTTCACCGGACTACTAAGGCGAGCGCTTAAGGCACTCAGCCGATTTTATTTTGGCAACCAGCTCAAGGGTGCACGGCACACCTCGGCTTGGCTGTTGCCTGTTGCATGCAAAATCGCGACCTATCTTAGCTAACCTAGCTAACTATTCATATATGTATGAGTTGTTGAAACGTATATGTGTACCAAGCATAAACGCCTCAACAACTCCTCCATATATTTATTATCGGAAAATTGAGAGTTTTTCAGTTCGATAAGGGGAAAAAAGTAAATATTTATTCAGTCGTTTTTACGTGATGTACGCACAACGGTCCACTTCTATAATTTTATTTACATAGTTAACGTGTATTAGGTAAACCTTGTTTAAAGATAGAGTGTTGTTGTTATATCTATCAGTGAAACCAATAAACTATAAAATCTATTTTAAGTTATATGCTTAACTCGATTATATGTAGTTTAGGCGAGTTTGTTTCTCGAAGAGACACTGTATATTATTTTTGTATCATGGGAATTCTTTGAAGTGGGAACTTCTTAGTTTTGGCAACCCTAGAATCTCGATTTAACATTTTGAGTATACAACGCCCAACATTACATTGTTGCATGTTCCGTTGCGATCGGTTCAATTATATTGTTCGTATTATGTGAAAAATACCTTTAAAGGATTCGTGTTCGGATAACGACTGTATTAAATATATACATATACTAGCCTCTACCCGCGACTTCGTTCGCGTGGAATAAAGATATTCTTTATTTCTAACACGCAGCGGAAGCTCTTAAGAGAAAAAAACTCCGTTTTTGAAATATTCGTCATTGAAACTCTACTCCTATTAGTCTTAGCGTGATGATATAGGCTATAATCATTCTCGATAAATGAGCTATATAACATTGAAAGAATGATACAAATCGGACCAGTAGTTCCTGAGATTATCCACTACAACGTCACAAACTTTACCTCTTTATAATATCAATAGTATAGATTATATTACTAATTATTATATAATTAGTATAGACTAACTGTAGTTCCGCGAGCATTTGTTTTGAAGTAAGAAATTGTATTTTGAATATATATTTTAGTTAGTGTAAATACATTTGAAAACTCCATTTTATTCAACTGATAGTTTTAAGAAATAAATTTGCGATTCCGCAAATTCCCTAATTATAACTGGTAGTGTATGACGAACATTCACACCACTGCCAATTTAAAGTATTCATAGCATAGTCTGCTCCTAAAGTGGTAAATAGAAAGTTCATTTACATCATATTTGTATATATTATATTTTTTATGAACGCTAAACATATAGCCACAGAATTAGCACCTATTGTTTTTCTAAATCACGTATGCGTGGAATTGAACAAGAGCTCACATACGTCATTAAATCTGTAAAAATGTAAGGATTTCCGAGGAAAAACATCTTATTTCTAATATTTTTCATTGATGCACTTGTAGATAAGATAGATAATGAATAAAATCGGCTGAGAAATAGAGGAAGGAGATGTTCTTAATCGTTTCCATTAGCCTATTTATAGCCATCATGACTGGTTAAATAATTGCAATACTCTCACAGATTGCTCATTACTTGCTTCTCGTTCTAAATCAATTAAAAAAATAGGTGCTTCATATTTGACCTAATTAACTTGAGAAACGCAAAACTGATATATACTCAACATTTTTGCTTTTTTTTTTTGGTATTCTTATTTTATGTTAAATGTGACTATAAGCTACCCTACGATTGAAGTGTGTTAAACTTTAAACAGTCACCTGGTATAGATATAATATATATATATATATATATATGTGTGTGTGTGTGTAATATCTGACAGCATCTATACTAATATTATAAAGATGTACAGTTTGTGACGTTTTAGGGGGTAATCTGAGGAACTACTGGTCCGATTTGAAAAATTCTTTCAATGTTATATAGCTCATTTATCGAGGATGGGTATAGGCTACAACCATCGCGGTAAGACCAATGTCAGCGGAGCACCAATAAGGCATGAGTAAAAACGACGTTTTTCCTCTTGAGATTTTCCGCTGCATGTTAGCGTTAGCCCAAAGTAACTATTTTACGCGAATGTCGTTGAGTTACATAGGGGTACATAAATGGATATAAGGCAACTTTTATCCACAATAAGGTTAGTATTAAAATATATTAAATACATAAGACACAGAACTTTTTGACTCCATGTAGCATTTAGTTATCTCTCTTGATATATTTTGTGATAAAAATGTATGTTCTATATTTCACGGGTTCTATATAAAAGTATGAAATGAAATAATGAAAAAAAATATTTTTTCAATATTGAATAATCAATATACTATACTAAAAAAGTTTATAGATTAAATTCAAATTAATCATAATTTATGCGTCACTACCTATTCTAGGTGTGTATATATTTAATAATTATACCACGATTATAGTGTCTCCCATACGTTCAAACTGGTCGTATCGCTTGTATCTGAAATAGAGTTAGATACATTATCAGACGTAATCTTTAATCCGACATCTCGGAGCTGAGTTACCAGTTTAATATATGAATTTAATTGAAGCCATATTAGTGATATGTTATCGTACTTATTAGATATGGCTAATTAATGCAATATAACTATTCGTTCACTTCCATTTTGTGGAATAAGTCACCCGATGTACCTATTATTTTTGTTGCTGTTTTTTTTAATACATTTAAGAGCGTTTGAACGCAATCTCATATGATGGTAAGTGATAATATGGACTAAGATAGTAGATATGCTTAACCTTGAGAAGGCTGGTTCTCAAGTCAAGATAACGGAGCATACCATTTGGGGCTTTTTAATGTCATAGGAGGCAAACGAACAGGAGGGTCACCTGATGTTAAGTGATCACCACCGTCCATAGACAATTGCAACACCAGGGGAGTCGCAAGTGCATTGCCAGTCTGTTTTTGGAGTGGAGGGAAAGGGGACGTGGTCCTCCGGCGCTCTCACTGACTAAACGAAACGCAACAATGCTCCCCGGGCGAGCCGACCCATTCATGCTGAAACCAGTAATAGCTTCAACGTGGTTTTACCACTACTAAACTTATGTACAGATGAGGATTTCCTTAAAGGCTTAAAATATATCAAGTACAAAAGAACGTTGTCTTACCGAGTGCGAAGTTGCACGATATGACTACAAAAATATGCAAATGAGTATAAGATTTGAATACGGAGACTTAAAACGTAGTAACAAAACCAGACAGTCTGTGGCCGCGGCGCGAGTTTCATTTACTACTTATGTTATCTATCTGACCGCATCGGAAGCGAGAGTGTTTTTTCTCACGGACTGCATTCTCCAGTACCACGTTCCGTAAACAAATTGTTTTTATTGTTTACGTCTTATTACATTACGTTTACACATAACATCTGATAGGTAAATAACCTGCTACAAGCGGCTATGTACAACGAATATTTTTGTTGTTAATTCATATATGAATCCATATGTAGACAGTTTGACCGGTCACCAGTGAAGTTGGCATAGCTTAATATATTCATGAAAAGATCTTTATACTAAATATTTAACTATAAATCACCACTAGATAGCACTGCAGTACATCAACTTTGTCGTTCAATCGTATCCAATACGTTGTATATAAGAGTTGTTGAGGTATGTATGCTTGGTACACATATAGGCTCCAACAACTCATATATGTATGATAGTTAGCTTAGGTCAGCTCAGATAGGTCGTGAATTGCACGTATCAGGCAACAGCCCAAGCCGAGGTGTGCCGTGCACCTTTAACTAGTTGAATACTAAGGTGGATGCTACTTTGCACTTTCGCCTGGAAAAGCAAAGTAGCATCCACCTTAGTATTCAATGATGGATTTCCGCAAAGTAACGCCTTCTTCAATCAAATATTTCAGCTAGTTGTAAAATAAAATCGGATGAGTGCCCTAAGCGCTCGCCTTAATAGTCCGATGAAGTTGTTAAGACCTTGCTAGGTCAATATCGTAGTCAGTTCGAGAAAAATAAATCGTTCAATTGACTGGAGTAAAAATTGGTGTGGGTAATTTGATAGACGGAGAATAGTAGTTCCAAAATCTAATCAGTTTGTTATTGTAATAATAGTGTAATTACAATAAATAATAACAAAAACGTGCTCATGTGCGAACACTATTATAGTATCCTTACTAATATGACACATAGGTTTGTTTGTTTGTTACGTTTTCAATACTAAACCAATAATTATAAGATTTTATACCAGGTGACTGGTTAGACTGTAGCAATATTTATGGAGGGCACTCTACACTCGATTCTCGTTCATCAGTTACAAAAAATAGATGCTAAAAATTGGACTTGATTATCTACCAAAATACAAAAATTATACACAATCCTCTACGCGCCTATGTTAAAGCACAGTGTCAATGACCGTGGGGTGATTTCACTTTCATTTGAAAAGGAACGTCAGGAACAAAACACACGGGTTTATTGCACGTTTTATTATCGAAAGTTATCAACTCCGGGTCGCCCATTGTAGCTTTTGGAACCGGTTATTGCACTTAGGTTTATTATATTATCTTGGTTGTTTATTAGTATTTGTTTTAATATTATTATTGTATATGTTAAATGTAACCATGAAGTATCATATCCTAGAATATTGCGACTGTCTAATCTTTCACGTGGTATACACGTTCCCAGACATACAGGAAAGGACATAGAGTTTATTTTATCTAGAAGGAATACTATTCCCGAAAGATGGCTCAAGTCCATATTTTTTAATTTTAGGTTTATTTAGCTCATAAAAGTTATTACTATATACTAATAGTACATTAAAATGAATATACAAACTTCTCTACCCTTTCTTATGGTCAAATTTAGGTTAATGGACGATCATTCGTTATTATAAAGCTAGGTAAATATAAAATCAAGTTACCGAATTGGTTGGTTGGGGTGATGCGCGTGTGTTTTAATTACCACATGACTGTACATCAACGTAACTCACTGTCAATCTTGCAGACTATTCACCATGAAGCGTATCTTTATTCACTATTTCATAAAAACCGCTGATTGCTTATTTCGTTTTTAGTTGCTGGAGATTGTTTGTGGTTTTAGTTTCTGTTTTTATCACTACTTCCACTTGCTTGTTACAGTTGATACCGACGTATTGTATTTTCATCGTATCCGAGACTTGTGTTTAGAAAAATATGTTGAATCCTTGATTTTTTTATATATATCATAGGAGGCAAACGAACTGGTGGCTAACCTGATGTTAAGTGATCACCGTTGTTCATAGATACTAACTAGCAACATCAGAGGAATTGCAAATGCATTGCCATATGTGTTTGGAGGATGGGCAGGGAGGGGGGGGGGGAGGATAGGGGAGAGGTTGGGATCGGGGCAGGAGAGGCGCGAGGGACAGGAGGATTTCCTCCAGCGTTCTCACTGACCGAACGAAACGCAACAATGCAAGTACTGTTATTCCACATCGGTTTTCTTTTTCTCGATGTGACTACCCTATTGACCAATCAAGATCTTAATAGCTTCACTGGACTACATTTCGACGTCGGTGTCTTGTACTACCCGTTCATGCTGAAACCAGTAATAGCTTCAGCGTGGCTTTACCTATAAAATTGATTCGTTCTCTAAACCAAAAGTATAGATATTACATAGAGATTTGACAAAACTAACTGTAAGTTGCAAAAATGATTGGATAAAAACAAATTTAAAGGAAAATTGCCCAAAGTACAGACTTGCCAAATAATGATCGCTCGATTGTTCGGCCATGTTGAATGATGAGGAAAGTAATCGAGTCTTTATGCGTTTTATTAAAATTTCGTTTAAAGAGGCGCCTGATAACCGCACTGTCGACGGACGAATTGGATAATTATTTTTTACGAAACGATCTTTCATTTATCTTGTAACGTTACTTTTTAAAATGAACCGATGAGCATCGCCGTGCCCGCGCCCCATTCTACATACCGTGTGTTGAATGAAAGAACTTTAATATCGGCCTTTTCATTATGGAAACGCTATCGAGTATCGTGTTTGAGCAATCTTTACTGTTTAATGTCAAGTTAAATGTATGTAAAAAATTAATGAAAAATATTTACATAATAAAACATATTATATCGATATCACCTGAAAGTATTGTTTTCAGTTCATAATTAAGTTTTTTTTAACATGAAATATATGTAAAATCCTTACTATAACAGGTATTATTACTAACTTAATGTAAAAAACAGTGTCTAATAAAATCATCTCAATGTATTGAGTTCATTTACTTACATACTTTCCTCTCGTACTTAAGTCACGTCATCATTAAAATTACAATAACTTTTGACTAAAAGTATTTTAATAAAATAAAAAGTAAATGTTACTCGAGGATATATATTCAATATGTACATTGTACATATATATTATATTGGATATGTTAGGCGGGCCTCCAGCGCTCTCACTGACCGAACGAAACGCAACAATGCAAGCACCGTTGCTTCACGTCGGTTTTCTGTGAGACGGTGGTGCTGTCCCGGGCGAGCCGACCAATTCATGCTGAAACCAGTAATAGCCTCAGCGTGGCTCTACCACCTACAAAACATACATGTCATGTACACATTACATACATACTTGACATATTTTGATTTTGAAGATAACAGCTAGCGGAGACTTTCATCAAATCATTCAGAATGTTAAATAATTAAGATATTCATTCATTCGCTTGAATTAATTCATTTGTATTTATACTTAGTGCTTTTTTGTAGTTAGATATTATTATTTTTTACACTTTAAAATACAGTTCATCAAAGTTAAAGAAGCTTCGTGAGGATTTTTACATGAATAACTTTTATTAAATTAAAATTTAATAAAAATTAAAATTTTATTAAAGGTTTTTTAACTTTCACAACAAGGTTTCATAAGATATTGCCGATTTATCGCACAATTTCAAACAGCATGACAATTTAATATAATTATAGGGTGGAACATTAAGTGTTGTTTGGAAATATCCTTCTCTCTGTACATCAATTACAATTAAACTAAACGACTGTAAAAAAAATCCACTCGTATTGTTTTAATTAAAGTTATTAACACTCAGAAAAAGACCCGATTGAGTTTCTGTAAGCTCTTCTCGGTGACTGAGATTTATTCCCAACCGGTGGTGGTATCTTAACCATTTTAGTACATAATATTTTTTCGAAATGTCTACGCTATTGACCCAGCAAGATCTTAACAGCTTCACCGGACTACGAGTACATAATATAGTATTGTTTATATCTACAGTAATATTTTGTTCTCCTAAAGATCTCCGCCTTACTGAAAGAAAATGCTTTATGACACTAAGACCTCTAGTGTATGCACTAAAAAGTGAAATAAAATATTATATTCTTTAGTATTCAGTTATTTTTTATTGCGACATTTCAACAGCTTGTAATTTAACTTGTAAGGTATTAAATATATATACGGCAAATTAAATTCTGAACATCATATACCTTAGTCATAAGTTTTATCGTAGATTCAAAATGTCTTCTTTGAAATCTTTTAATATTCACTGCGCGTTCATGACTTCCTATTTTATGATCGTTGACAGCGCACCTCGTCACAATTATTATAAAATGCTACGTCAAATGCATATTTTTGTTTATTCTCACATTTGAATGTGTTTTTTTTTTTCAATTATTAAATATTCTTTTAAGTAAGCGTCGCAGCCGAATGGTTTAAACCAGTGTGTTGAAGTTGGGTGTGTATGAAAAAATTATTTGAAGTTCCTTACATTTTTTGGATGTATTTTGATTTAATTTACTAAGACTGTGTTATGACGAATCTTGAGTTTTTTTTTATTATATTATTTTAGAGTATTTTTTATCATAATGTAGTGACAAAAAACAAGTCATATGTTTGAAATAGCAAGAACGCGAGTAGCATGGTAACTAGACGTATGATTGGGAAAAAAACTCTTATATCTAATAGGTCTTGATTATTATTATTCTATCAACTAGTGCTCGCAGATCCGCGCGTCTTATTGGTATTATTGTTTGTTGTAGGGCGTAATATCTGGATCTACTAAACCCAATTTGAAAATTATTTTACCAATAGGAAACCACGTTATTTATGAGTGTCATTGGTTATATATTAATCCGTAAAAAGAAAAGATTTTTTTTGTGGTAGTCGGATTTGCAAAGTAAGTCGGAGAAAAAACGGTCGAACGAAACGGTTTCTTACGAACGCTGTTTTAACTATGAGAAATATATCATTGAGTTTCAGAGAAAAGTTGTAGAGCTTGATAATTAAAGCCTACAAAAGAGTCAGCGACATCATACATATGTATAACTTCTATATTTAAGTCAAATATTTTTTTTAGTATTTTGTAAAAAAAAAATTAAATCGTTAAGTGATGTCTCATGTGCGTTTTTATTATTGTTGGTATGTCTCGATAAATCAAATACAAACTTAATATTTTTTATCGGCGAAGATTCTACATATTTTTGCGTAAGAAACTAGCGAGTATAATGTATTTAGAGTGTACGTATGTTGTCCTCTTCTTTGACAAGCTTTGTAGCCTAAGCAGCTCTATGGATTACAACGTAAGTTGCCTATTCTGTCTGTTAAAACTTCTATGATCCGATCTTTAAACTATAATGTTATTAATACTTTTACGGAACAAAAACTCAGACAAAATAATTTTATTAATTAATAGATTGTTAAGCTTAAATCATTTTATTATAAATGTCGATGCTTATAAAATTTTTTTTATTAGTTATTTAACTAAAATGCACAGAATATTAGTATATATTGCTATGGAGTAACTATTGCAATCACTTACTAACGATTTTTACTGAGGCCCATATATTAAAATTAGAATTAGAAACTACTAATAATTGAATTAAAATCATTAAAAAATATTCACTATCTTTACATCAATGTAAAGGTAATTACTTAGTTTATTCAAGAATCTTGTTTTACGAGGTATTGTCGCCACGTCTACATTTTCATGTTAACGAGGGTGGATTTGTTCTGCTGCAGCATATAAGTTAGTTCATAATGATTCCCATTCTTGGAAGAGGCCCGACATAGTTGTCTTTCCAAATGATTTCATAGTTATTACGTGTTAAGATGGGAATACATTTTGTCTCATTTCAAACGTTTTTTACGAACTTTAGTCGACACGTGAAGATATTTTTTATTTTGTTGGTATATTCTTTTATTTTGAAAATTTGAACCCTCAAATGCATAATGTCTAAAAATTAAGCATTGTCTTTGACTCATTAATAAAGTAGTAATCATTGTGAAAGTTTCATTTTGGCTTAAGGCATTCAGACGAAATAAACAAATAAATTCGCTTGCTTTTTCAATAAAAAGAATAATACTACCTACAAATCATGTACATTTTGAAACGATTGTGGCTTAGGAGATAGCGTGTTCTGACTCGATCGACGTAGGTATGAATCCTTGTGGCCAGGGCAGCCGAGTTTGCTAGTCGTCCCCCTGCACCCTGGTCGACATTCGCGCTAAGCGGCCGAGGGGTTTTTAGTCGGTAGGAGTCCGACATAACCCTCACGCTGTCCACTGGCAGTGTGGAGTGTATCCTATATAAAATTTTCCCCTCGTTAAAGAAAAATGGTTCGAATTCTTGCAACTGAATCGGAGCTTTCGATACAGGAAAATATTTTAATGAAACCATGGCATGGCGGTAGAGTTTTTTCTATGTCCGCTTGGCTAGCTATAACTTTCAAGTTGTAAATCTGTCATCAAGCATCTATTGGTGAGTTCCGGTAGATGCAGTTAGGAGCTTGTGTCTAGGTTTGACATCTTTACTATCTTAGATCACGTCGCCATTTAACAATAGATGAGATTGTGGTCAAACGCCTAAAACCTATACAGTATTTTTATTCCTATTTCCTTAAACCTTATGCTCATTCATATTACATATATATCTTTGGGTAAAAAATAGGAATAGGAGGCAAATAAACCCGTGGGTCTCCTCATATTAAGTGATCACCACCGTCCATAGACACTAGCAACGCAAGGAGAGTGGCAAGTGCGTTGCCAGTCTGTGTAGTTGGGGAGGAGAGTGCGGAGGAGAGGGAGGTGGAAAGGGGAGGTGAGCCTCCTACGCTCTCACTGACCAAACGAAAAGCAACAATGCAAGCACTGTTATTTTACGATGGTGTTTCTATGGGTCGGGTGGTACTAACCCAGATGAGACGACCCATTCATGCTGAAACCAGTAGTAGTTTCAGCGTGGCTCTACCATCTACAAAAACCTTTCTTTTATCGCGAGATTGTTAGAAAAAACTGAATGTTACAAGGTCATCAATCTCTAAAGCAATAAATTAATGAATAACAATATGTGCCAATGAAATATCTAAAATAGTAGGTGAAAATTTTGAAAATAACTGAGTATTAATTAAAAAAGTTAATACAATACAATTTTTACTACAGATATTTGAGAATTCAGGGATGATCTGTAAAATTTTCAAACACAACCCACACCGAAACCTGCTCAGGTATAATAAGGGTTAAGAACAAAAAGAAAAAATGGCGTCGTCGGTCAGCCTTTGTCTATCTATCCCCTCGCTTATTTTCAAGGGATAATTACGGTAGATTTTTACCTGTTCGAAATAAAACAATTAACGTGTGTTGATGCCGAGACAAATCACACAATAATTTGAGACCGGATTCGGGTAATTTTTTGATTATTTAGTAGAAAAAAAAGTTTTTTAACATTCGTACATTTTATGGGAAACGTTCTATGCGTGCGTTCCGGTTGTAAGCCATTCGCTTTGGATGTTAAGATTTTTAAGTAATCACAAGTTAAAATATGATTGTTTATTTAAGAAAAAAATTGTTTTACTTTACTTTTTAAATGATTAAATTTCTACATTTAATCAACATAAATTTATATAATTAAAAATCGAATGCAGAAAACGCATCTCTTTACTTACAATATCCCTTGGGTACACCTATTTGGCTATCCTTTTTTGTTGTTGTGTTATAAATAGTCAGGACAAGGTTTGCCTGAAGGAATATGTTAGAAAAAATTACCAGCAAAAATAAAACTTTAGCCTGAAAAAGCTTCTTTGTACATAAAATGCTTAAGATAACTAATGACGCAGAAGTCGCGAGAATCAATTGAGAGATGGAAAAAAAGTTGCATAAATTATTTTCTCTGGTTCTTAACGAAAACAGTAGTTAGCTATGAAGAAGAAATAAGCAACTTTACTTTAGAAATCCAACGTGTCAATACACTGTTACATTATAATTTATAATTATAAAAAAATGTAAATAAATGTCTGTGAGCCTTCAAGCGACAATTTAAAAAGCCGCATTGCATTCGACTTCCGCGCATCTGTTCGCTATTGGCTCGAAGGCGTGGGTTCCAGCACGAGCTCCATACTTATTCGTATAACCCGACTAAGTACGAGAGGCGAGCGTTTTAATATGGTTGGATAGAATTCAGCGGGATTTTCAGTTTCACTAGATTATTATTGAGTATTCGCACATAAACGCGGGACATTCCCAGCATTCTTTAACAATTACCATTTCGTGAGAGACCCCTCATTCTTTTCAAGTGTTCCTTGGAGTGGTCCCACCAAGGAAGGTATGACCTTTGGCATCGGTTCGCATTCATCCAGAAAATAACCGGATTTATATTGGAACAATGCCACCATAAATCATTTTACGTGTAATTTTTAAGATTACTCTCTTTCAAAGAAAACTGCTGTGCCATAATGTAATAATGTATGTCCGCAAAACTTGGAAAGGTTAATTTAATTTTAATACTAAAAACAATCACAGATTGCCCTTGCCATAGTTCAGGCTCAGTAAGACCAGTACCAGTTTTTTTTTTATAAGAGTGATAAATTCTACAGCAAAGTCCCAAAATACATTAGTGATTTGCCGGATAGTAAGTTCAGGCACCATGTCAATCAGTCTTGGTGTCAAAAGGCATAATAGGGTGGATAGAAATGTAAACAATATTAATGTTTGGAATAAATTAACTATGCATCTACTAAAAATGCTTGTAACTAAAACACATGTATTAAAAATATATACAATAAATATACAGGCTGGAATTTTTTAATGCCACCTGAAGGGAAAGTACTCTAAATACTAGAGATAGCAAATTTTAAAAAGAAATAAAACTGCATTCAAAGATTCGAAAATAATCTTGCTTCATCCTGGAATCGAACCGACTAAAATCTGTATAAATTACATTGTACCCTGTAATTTTACTGCATAGATCGTTAGGGTCAATCACAAGGATGAAATCTCTAACATACTTGGTAGTTTTTGACGTTCATAAGCGCCTTATTAGGGCCTAAACTGAATAAAGAATTTTTGATTTTGATTTTTATTTACATCTAATGAAAGGAAAACCATGTATATAAACCATATCGTGTTTCTTGTCCGTTTTTCTCGATTTTTTCCGAACCAGTGGTAGTTTTGAGGTTTATATGCGATTTCTCAAATTGAATAAAGAATTTTTGATTTTGATGTTGCACGATCAAATCCTGATTATAATGGAATTTATTAACATAAAAGTTCTTTCATATATCGCATAAAAGTTCTTCCAGACTCGGAACAATTATTTGTAACAAATAATTTCAATTATCAAACATGGGAATCCCTTACTGTGCAAAGGCTACGGCGAGGCAGTAGCTTTAGCTACTGTGTCATCCATGCAATTTTTTTTCGAACTGACTATTGCCTTGTCTTTGCGGCTTTTACAGCGTCACCGAACTACTAAGGCAAGCGCTTAAGACACTCAGCCGATTTTGTTTACGTAGTTAGCACAAGGGTGCACGCACATCTCGGCCTGAGCCGTTACCGGCTTCCCGATCTGACCTAACATCAATGCAGTCAAACTTAGTATGAAGACGAATAGCTTTCTTCGGGATCTAAAATATGAAAAAGTTACGTTCAAAATTTTTATTTTTAATACCAAATGACGATGAGAAGCGGTGGACTTCTTGGACATCGATGAAGAGAAGATATCAATAATTTCATAACAATTATAGAGAACCGCTTTGGTTTACCAAGGATTATTTAAGAGAATTACTCAGTATTGAATACAATAACGAGCGCGACTGTCAGCGTTAATGGTAATAAGTAAGCACACAGGTATTTCCCATTGTATTCTGTTTTAGGATTTAAATATTACCATATTGACTCTACAACTTTAATGTTGTCAGAGCATAGTGCCCATTTATGTTCATTGATTTTTTTTTTGTTTTGATTTATTAAACTTTGTCTGTTATTATTAAGTAGCATGTATCCTTGAATACTCTTTGTATGATTCACATACGTTACGTGTTTTAAATGAATTAAAAAATTGGTATGTATTGTAATTTTATCATTACTGCTTATTCTTTATAAGAAGTAGAATTATGTAGTCTCTACATCGTTTCTTCAGACTCAACACATACTAACCTCAAAATTACATTAAAACTTGTTAAGTAGTTTCCAAGTGGTGTATGTTGTTAAGATCACGTCATCTGAACCGTCCATTTAGCCTAAGTGCTAGCATAGTGATGGAAACAAATAGGTACAATTATTTTATTATTAGGTTTTAATATTAGTTTAAAGAATATAAATTATTTATCATCGCGCAATGAGTGATGCCGGTACAGTGCATTCCCGAGAGATCCGCGCCGCGCCGGCTTCGTAACATAGCTTTAACTCTGATCAGTTGTAAGTTTAGTATTCCGGTGAAGCTGTTAAGACTTTGCTATGACAATAGTGTAATCAGTCTGAGAAATAAAGAGTTGTAAGTTTAAAGTAGTATATTGTTAACTCATAATACAAATAATTTTTCGATTATACAAAACTTTAAACAACAAATTTTATGTCATATTCGGATAAGAAGAATAGAATTTAATGTCTAAATTTCTTCACAACTGAAAAATATTTTTGATGTATTACTTGCGATTCGCCTAGGATACGAATGTGTCGAGTGAACGTCGTAGGTATTTAAAAGATGTGTACTTTAGACGAACTAAGGAAGTAGTCCGGTGAAGCTGTAAAGACCTTGCCAGGTCAATAGCGTAGCCAGTTCGAGAAAAAAAAAAAAACGAACTAAGGATATACATAGACAGACGTGAAAAGTTATCCCATTTTATTCCCATCCCATAATTCTAACTATAATATATTTTAAATGCAAAGAAGAGTTTGATTGTTTGTTACAATTTCGCTCCTTAACATTATTCTATAATAACTCTTTTTTTTCGAACTGACTATGCTATTAGCCTTGCAGGGCCTTTACAGCTTCACCGAACTACTCTATAGTAACTCTATAACTCCTAGTAGTACGTGTACCATATTTGTTGCATATGAATATTTATATTCAACCGATTTCTTTATGACTTTAAATTTAGCGCGTTGGGTAATTGCTCAAATTATTTACCGCTCAAATTACGTGTCGTAGTTATAATTTATCCCATATTATCTACATAATGGACTCTAAAATGACTCTAAATTGTTTGCTTTATTAAGTTTTTTATTTCGTTGTGATTATAATTCGACAAAATGGAATGTCAATGAAAAATTATAATCATAGCTGAAGTTTTTGTTCCGGCACGCGTGAAGTGCGCGTGGAATGCGCTCGTGACAATCGATTTCGCGCGCAATCATCGCCCAGTCTTGTTGTTTTTACTGTCAAAATAATAGCCTGAAGGTGCGTTCCGTTGCACGCTACCGTTTATACTACGTTTTTATATGTTGTACTTAATGGAACAGTACTTAACCGGGTTTATTGATTATAAAAATGGTTACATACATAGTGTATAGCGTAGTTCTTTTGGGTCCTAAAACTTAAATATATTGCTGTGTTATCGTTCCCGTTCCAACTTTGTTAACGATATTAATGATATTTTTTGCATAAAATTTGTTCTTATATCCATTTAATTATACTCAAGCTGCTATTACGAGAAACATTATCACAGATTAAATTCTCTTTTATTTTTCAAACCTTTGCAAACCAGCCAGTGTGGGTGTGGCAAGCAACTTGTATTTATAGCCGGCCAGTATAATGCAACCTCTTTGATATAATTTACACTAAAAAAAAGAATATTACATAGAGAGTTCCTTTTTCATTGGACGTGCGGTGGTTATAAGAGAAAAATAAATAATTAAACATCATAAGTTGAAAATTACGTTATACACCTTACGATGGTAAGATTCAATCTTAGATATATACAACTTGCGTCTGCGGTTTCGAGCACTTTTGTTTAATCGAAATAACCTCATTCACATAAGAATTATCGCTAATCTTTATTCATAATTCTCAAAACTATCTTCCTTATAGTTATGAATTAATTAATTATTTGTGTATTAATTGTTTCGAAATAAAAATAAATTGGCAAAAAAATGAAATGTGTGATTTATAATTGGATATACCTCGGCTTGGCTGTTGCCTGTTGCATGCAAAATCGCGACTTATCTTAGCTAACCTAGCTAACTATTCATATATGTATGAGTTGTTGAAACGTATATGTGTACCAAGCATACACGCCTCAACAACTCCTCCATAGATTTATTATCGGAAAATTGAGAGTTTTTCAGTTCGATAAGGGAAAAAAAAAGTATACCCTTCCACTTTCATGTGTACGTGTGTGGGGGTGATCGTGTAGTGTTGTAGCGGTGATGTATATTTGTGTGTCACCGTATCGCGCAAGCAACGCACTCAAGGGCTCCCTTTTTTTTTTTTTTTTATTAACGTGGGGAAATCCCTAACGGATACGCTACCCTCCCGGGGGAGAAGGTAGGTTATGTCCGATTCGCACGGACTAAAACCCCACGGTGTACCGTCCGCCGCATGGAAGGGGCAGCCAGGGATTGAGCATGCTCACTGACCTGAAACTGCCCCTGCGGCAGCCTGGCGAGTGTACGCCAGGCTTCGCCCTACTATAGAGAGGCTACTGGGTACACGACCAGCAGCCTCCCCTCGTCAGCCTCACCCGTGCAACGAGGAGATGGGGGGCCCCACCCCATCCCCTCAGGTTTGGCGACGGTTCTGGGAGAGACGGGCATTACGCCTCGCCCCTCCCGCTGCTCTTCTTTGGCGGAGAGGACCACTTCTGGGATCGACCTCCCGGGCCCTCTCCGCCGCCTCCTTTTGTGAGATGACGGTCTCGCAGAAGGAGGCCACAGCAGCCCAGACGTCCTCGCTGCCGAGCATGGCCGAAACCACGCCCGGCAGCGTGAGATCGTCCCCCACCGCCGCAACCAGGGCGCGGCGCTGATCGCCCCACGCGGCGCACTCCGAGAGAGTGTGCTGCGCGGTGTCCGTCTCAGCGCCGCACTCGTGGCATGCGGCGGTGGGCTCCCTGCGCGCTATCCGGTGCAAGTACCAACCGAAGCATCCGTGCCCGGTCAGCACCTGCACCATACGGTACGTCAGGGAGCCCCAGCACCTATTCACCCAGGCCGACAGGACCGGGCGGACGGCGTCTATGGTAAATCTTCCGTAACGCTCGTCCGCCAGGCGTCGGCCCCACCTCTGTATTTGCTCGCTGCGGGCTGTAGCCCGCAGCGCAGCGATCTCCCTGGGCGCCGGAGGTCGATCTCGGGATTTTCCGGCCGCCGCGTAATTGTACACGGCGGCAAGAGTTTCCGCCTCCAGCTCCCAGGGTAGAGAGCCCGCGAGCACCATGGCCGCCGCCGAGGACACCGTGCGGTACCCGCGGATCTCCCTCAACGCCACTGTATGCTGCGCTTTGCGCAGGACGCGAACGTTCGTGGCGCTGAGGGAGTCCGCCCACACAGGCGCCCCGTAGGCGGCCATGGCCCTCACCACCCCAGTATAAAGACGGCGGCAGGCAGCGCCCGGCCCTCCCGTGTTCGGGAGAAGGCGGCCGAGCGCCGCCGCCGCCCATACTATACGCGGTCCGAGCCCCTTGAAGTGGGGCTCGAACCGCCAACGCCCGTCCAGGGTGAGGCCCAGATATTTCATCGTGGACCCCACCCTGATACGTACTCCTCCCACCGTTATATGGGCCCCAGAGGGTGGCCCCTGCCGAGGCCCGTGAAACAGCAGGGCCTCGGTTTTTTCGAGGGCCACTCTGAGGCCCAGTCGGCGGATGCGCCCGACCACGAAGGTCGTAGCCAGCGTGGTCAGGCGCACCAGCTCCGTCCATTCCCTTCCCCGGGCTACGACTAGGGTGTCGTCCGCGTAGCATATTAGACGTGCTCCTGAAGGGAGCGCGCCGCGGAGCACCCAGTCGTAGCCCAGGTTCCACAACAAGGGCCCCAGGACCGAGCCTTGTGGGACCCTGCAAGGAGTCCCACGTCGGACCGTCCGCCCTCTGCTGTCTGCGTAGACGACCTCCCTTCCCTCGAGGTACGCCTCCAACAGCCGCCGCAGGTACGGGGGCACCCCGAAAAATCGGAGCGCCTCCCGTATTACTCCGTGCGGCAGGCTGTTGAAGGCGTTGGCGATGTCCAGTGACACCGTCAACAGCCTTTGACCCCGGGAGGTCGCCTGCGCAGAGAGCTCCTTCAGGAGGCTCAGGGCGTCCAGTGTTGAACGCCCCGACCGGAAGCCGAACTGCGCGTCGGACAAGTTCGGCCCTACGTCTTCCAGGTGCCGGACGACCCGGGACGCGATCACCCTTTCGAGCACCTTCCAGCAAGACGATGGGCCGGTATGCCGACGCGCTGTCCGGAGAGCGGCCCGCCTTAGGGATAAGGACGAGCCGCCCCGTCTTCCAGGGCTTCGGGAACTGTCCTTTCGCCAGACAGCGGTCGAACAGCCCCCGAAGCCGCTCCCCGAAGTGCCCCATGCAGAGGACCAACACCCGGCCCGGGACACCGTCCGGCCCAGGCGCCGTCCGCCTGCCGCGGAGGCACTCGACCGCCTTACCCATTTCCTCCTCCGACACCGGGGGAGGACGGTCGAGCACCTCCGCCACAGGCGCAAAGCGCGAGAGCGGCGGCATAGGAGGAGGAGGGCACTCCGGAGGGTCAGGGAACAGCTCTCCCACGACCCTCTCGGCCACCTCTGGCTGGAGGGTTTCCGTCGTCGGAGGCGCCCGGCCCCGGAGTTGTTTCCGGACAATCCGGTACGGGCGCCCCCACGGGTCGCTCTCCAGCGTCTTAAGTAGCTCCTCCCATGCCGCCTCCTTGGCCCGGCTGATGGCGGCCTGCAGAGTCTTCTTTTTCTGCCTGTTTTCGCCATACAGCCGGGCCTCTTCCTCGGGGGCCCTGACGAAGGGCTCCCTACCGAGGGATCGAACCTAGGCTTGGGCCGCTGCCGTTGGAGGCCTAATCGGGTGTGCGGGAGCGAAATTAACCCCCAGACCACGGCCGCGTGATCTGTGGTTACGCGGGCGTGGGCGTGAACACGCTCTGTTTCGAGGGACAGGCTGGTACTGATCGTTCGCTGACGTGATTGAATCAGAAGGGTCGGTAAAAATGTGTCGCGGACGTCTTTTATAACGCGCAACGTAACTAATGGGTTCATAGTTTGCGGCGGATACCACTAACGGACTGGGATAAGTCGCGGCTTTTTCAAAATAACTAATCGTAAGTGATTTTACGTACGCCCAGATAGAAGGGATCTCTAGGTCTCTATGGAGATCGACTCTCCGGATGTACCACGGGACACCGGTCACTTTACGTAAAACACGATTTTGGAGAACCTGCTTATCAAAGTTATCTTTGGACATATACGCAAAAACGGGGCAGCTATATGTCATCACAGGACGGATACACGTCTTATACAAAGTGAGCTTGTGTCTGAGGGACATCTTACTCTTATGACAAAGCAACGGATGGAGGCGACCCAAGACCATAGCGGCTTTGTTTCGCACTCTGTCTATATGTGAATTGAACTTTAGATGTCTATCTAATGTAATACCGAGATATTTCACCTCTTCGACCCAAGGGATATCGATTCCGTATAGCCTGATGGGCTCAAATTTATTAGCGCGTTTCATGGGATCGAAGAGTATTGCGGCACTCTTATCGGGATTAACTTCTATGCGCCATCGACGAAACTATTCACCGAGAGTATGAACGGCTTTTTCGAAGCGCTTCCTAAGAAAGTCCGACCGCCAGCCGGAAGTGTAAATAACGGTATCGTCAGCGTAACAACCTACCTCGACCCCCCGAGACCGAGGTAGGTCACTGATGAACAGATTGAAGAGCGTGGGCGCGAGTATGGATCCCTGTGGCACACCTGAGCGTATCGGGTAGGGCAGCGATAGTTCACCATCCATTCTGAAGCGGAATGTCCTATCAGTGAGATAATCGCGGATAATATGAATTAACCTATCTGGTACGCGAGATTTACATAATTTATGGATGAGCCCTCCGTGCCAGACCTTATCGAAGGTCTTGGCGACATCGAAGAAGACTGCAATCGTGCTACTTGGTTCGTGCAAGAGTGTTCGGCGCGAAATCCTAACTGCTCAGGTGGTATTAAGTTTAAATCTGTAATCGAGAACTGGAGACGGTTCAGAAGGAGCCGCTCGTAAAGTTTTCCTAAGGTATCTAACAGACTAATGGGGCGATAGCTAACGGGAAGCGTAGCTTTCTTGCCGGGCTTGTGAATACCTATCACTATGGCCTTTTTCCAGACGGCCGGAAAGTGACCCTGGGACATGGCCGCATTGAAGATGCGCAGACCAACAGAACTATGACACGATCAGAAAGGAGTTTCAGAACCTCGTTCCTGATCTCATCGAGACCTGGGGACTTCCTAGGCTTGAGACGCTTAATTGCGCCTGCAATTTCATCGAAAGTAATCGCGGTTAGGGTATCCGCCGAAGGAGACGCGAGTACATGCTCCGCAACTGATTCGATTAATCCGTTATGCAAAGGGTCAGTGTTATCAGTGTTTGGCGAGCACTGTTTCTCTAAGCTTGCGGCAAGGCATGCTGCTTTATCTATGCTATCGGACGCGGGAGGCAACCCGGGGCCTCTGTCGAGAGGAGGCATTGGAGTGACCATATCTGATTTGAGAGTTCGCGCTAGAGTGAGACGGCTGGAGACCCTCCAGGAGTCTGTCTCACCTGTCACCCCGGATCTCAGAAATACGAGACTTGACTGTTTTTCGTAACGAACGTAAACGATCGCGATTCTCTACAGACGGGTAAGCGTCGTAAGCTCGAGTTGCGGCGTTCTTTTCCGTGATCAATACTCTCACGGCGTCAGGGAGTATAAAACGGCGATCGTTCGCCGCTTGTACCTCTTTCGAGGTCATCCTGACGGCGGTCTGGAGATAATCAACCAGGGAATCGATGGCCGAATCCGCGTCGCTTTAGACACCAACACGTCCGGAATCCTGTCTAAACTACTAGACGACGGATTTTCTTTAAAATATTGAAAGAGGTTCGCGTAATCAGTCACCGTAACCGACGGCGGGGTATATTTGTGTGCTAACATCCATTTTTACATATTTAACTATATATATCCAACAAAAAACTGCTATAATTTCCAATATTATTAAAATAACTCACAACGTTTATCGTGTTATTTTTTCTTCATAATCTTTCGATACGAGTTTTTTAAGTATGAACCACTTAATTAAATATGTTTAATTATATTTTAAAGTGTTTTTTAAATCGATCAATTTTTTGTATAAGTCGTGTTCCATATACATTGTAACATTCCATACAAATTGGTGTCATTCAGGCATAGTTTCATTTTATTACTAGGTGATGCCTGCGACTTTGTTTCTGTAAAAAAATTCTGTTGTGTTGTTTCATTGGAATTGCGTTTATTATTTGGATTAATTATTCTGTCTTTTATTTTTATTATTAATCGGCATTGATTTCTACATATAAGAGTTTTTGGCGGCATTTTGGTCTGTCATATAGTGGATTTTATATTTTATTCATAATCTTTGTATTATTTGACTCTATATTGTGTAAATTTGACGTAATACAGTTTGGTTATAGTGTATAAGTGAAATGAATAGAAAATAATACCACGGACCATGAATTTTGAGATGCCACAATAACTCCCTGGAAAGTTCTAACAAGAGAGCTACCATTTGTGGGAACACTGAAGTAATCAAATGACACTGAAAGTGTAAAATATGTTGTAATCTCGATTGAAACAAAACGTTGACACTGGTAAATGCTTCTGCGGAGCCAAAACAAGAAGAAGAATTAATACATGACCCAGTAATTTTTTTTACTATTTATCCTATTTTATCTCATATTATTATATCATATTTTATATTGTCATTAACGTCTAGTTTTCGTAGACTAGAATAATAATTTGTAACCTAGCTAATATTCCTACGAATCCTAATGAAATCTAATCTAATATTATAAATATGTTTATGAGTTGATTTCTTTGTTACGCTTTCCGCCTTAATTACACGACTAATTGTCATGAAATTCTGCATAGGTGGTAGAGCCACGCTGATGCTATAACTGGTTTCAGCATGAATGGGTCGGCTCGTCCGGGTTAGTAACACCCGTCCCACAGGAAACCGACGTGAAGTAACAGTGCTCGCATTGTTGCGTTTCGTTCGGTCAGTGAAAGCGCCTGAGGCCTACCTCCTTCCCTCTCTACCCCTCCCTCACCAACACAGGCCAGTAAGGCACTTGCAATTCCTATGGTGTTGCTGGTATCTATGAATGGTGGCGATCACTTAATATCATGTGACCCGTCTGTTCGTTTGCCTCTTATGACATAAAAAATAAGTACCTATAGATTAGCATCTTCTATTTGATACGGGAATGCTTTCAGTAAAAAATATTTGATTCGCTACAAATCTATTAAATGTTATCGAGTTCGTCTCTGTACTCCATATGAACTGAGTTGAGGGTGTTCCGTTGGGCAGGGTAGCCTTAATTAGTTATCAGACGCACAAGAATGTAGCTCCGCGCCGGGCAAGGGCGTATGCGCACGCAACCGTGATTTTATCCACAAATTAGCTCTAGCGTCAAATTACCCGACACCACTGCGCTGTACGCGTAATAGTCTGATAAGTATCTGTTCTTAAGATAAAATCAGTTTAAGCATTGTAGCATGTTTTTTTTTACAATTTTCTTTGAAAATTTATACAGTGACCTCGAGGTATAAATACTAAAGATTTTTTGTTTGTTTATAAGCGGTAATCTCTGATTTATCACTTTCGGGATCCCCATTAATTACGTGATGTGTTCAGGGGAGAGGGGATCAAGACAAAACTCGTTGAATGACACGTAGGGAAGAGACGAGGTTTTGGCAAATATCATGTCATTTTTTATCGAGACAAAAAATAGTGTAATGTGAAAAAATCAGATTAAATTTAAAACATGTTTCGGATACTGAAAACTGGCACAATTCTGCGCTATATATTTAAAATCCATGAATAGATGTAAAGTTGTTTATTTTTGATATATCGAAATGTAATGTAAATGTAATAATAATTGAAAAGTAAAAATAAAAATGCTAAAGCAAATTGTCCCTTTTGAATAAAAGTTTGTTATGAACGTATTTATATTCAAAATACAATTTTTGAAATATCTCACGTGATCACGTGAATTAATGGACGCTCCCTAACTAAAGCCCAGGTATAGCACAGGTGATATAACAATGAAAATGACACCGTCAGAGTAAGACCATGGAATTAAATAAAATAGCTACTGAAAGTTAGTCTGTTAATTCTGCCACTAACTTTGAAGACTTTGTTACTATCTTGTGATTCACGCACGAAGCTATTACTGATTTCAGCATGAATGGGTCGGCTCGCCCGGGAGTAGTATCACTCTATACACAAAAACACCAACATGATGTAACAATGCTTGAATTGTTGCATTTCGTTAGGTTAGCGAGAGCGCTGGAAGTCCACCTTCCCTCCCCTTTCCCTCCTCTTCCCTTTCCACCCTACTGCCTACCCCCAAACACAAGCTGGCAACGCACTTGCAACTCCTCTGACCTTGCTAGTGTCTATGGACGGTGATCACTGTTACCAGGTGACCAGCATGTTCGTTTGCCTCTTTTGATATAAAAAAAAAATATTCTAACATTCTCCACTTGAGTTTTCACGTCTGGCGGCAATTCATATGATTAGCACGATTTTTTTTTAATTGACACTTTCTATGAGAGAGTTTTGACGTTCTGCTTGGTTTTTTTTGTGACGGAGAGTGGTGATAATAAACTTCTCGTCCGATCACCGAAATTAAGTAACGTCAAGCCTAGGAACATCGCGTGACGTTGGCTTTCTGTTGTATTTTTTTCTGTTATAAGAATCATTTGTATCGTGTGTCATTTTTTTATATCATAGGAGCTAAACGAATAGGTGAGTCACTTGATGTTAAGTGATCACCACCGTCCACAGACACGAGCAACACCAGAGGAGTTGCAAGTGCGTTGTCAGCCTGTGTTGGTGGGAAAGGGGGGGGGGGGGGCGAGGGGAAGGAAAGTAGGAAGGTGGGTCTCCAGCTCTCTCACTAACCTAACAAAATGCAACAATGCGAGCTCTGTTACTTCCCGTTGGTGTTTGTGTGAGAGGGTGGTACTATTCCGAGCGAGCCGACCCATTCATGAAGAAACCAGTTACAGCTTCAGCGTGGCTCTACCACCTACAAAACATTACGGCACATCCTGTTTTTTTAAAGGTGGTCGTCTCTGAAATGAGCTGTTGGACCATCAAACTTATTTTTGTATTATTGTTTAGCAAAATTTTACGTGTAACTAAAGTAAGACACATAAAAAAAGTTAAACATTTAAAGAATTTCGTTTTTACCTGACGACATTATTGTTGTTGGCTTGAAACGATCCGAGAATCGAACCCGACCCTTTGTCGGTGGGAGCACCTTAATGTGGCGACCGCATTTACCGCAGTAATATTGGAGACCGCAAATGTCTTTCTGTTATTACAGGATCTCCGTTGTGGGTTTCTTTCAATAATTTAGTCGGTATTATTCTATTTGCACTTCACAACACTATTATATTGTGGATCGTGACACTGGCTAATGATTTTCTTCAGTTTAAACATTCATTTTATGTTTTATGCCCGTCCTATAACAAAAATAGTGCGTGGAGTCCCTCCGCGCGAAGAAGTAAAACTTCGTAATGTGGAAATGAAAATTGCAGTCCGGTGAAGCTGATAAGACCTTGCTAGGTCAATAGCGTAGTCAGTTCGAGAAAAAAAAGGAAATGAAAATAGGAAGAGGTAGAAATTGATTTTACATAATAGATAGAAAATTTGAAAAGGAGTAAGGAATAATGACAGATAAAAAATACATGTTTAAATCCGTGTACTAGCATTTACACTAAGGATTAACACTAATGAGTATATATATAATTAGTGTATCTAGTAATGGCTTAGTAATATTCACGTTGTTGCATTCCAGGGAATAGCCCAAACCGAGGTACGGTTACTTTGGCACCCTTGAACCCGTTGCCAATAGGATAAGTTCATTTTTATTTCGAACTAATCTATTGATCTCTCAAAGTCTTAACAGCGTCACCGCACTACTACGAGCAACTAAGAGCTTTAAGCGCTGACACTAATAATTCGGTAAAGCTTTGGCCCCATCAGGACAATAGCATATAGACAGATCGAAAAAAAACTCGCTTTCATAAAACCATAAAAATGGAAACAAAAACAAAATAACGTATGGCAGATCGCTTCAGAAATCCCGAAGCTAATTCAAATGATTACAAAATAACTGTATCTATATTAAGAGAGAACAATTAACTATTGATTAACATTATCACTCATTATATTTGAACGGATAGAGAGTAGATTTTAAACAATTAGCATGTAAACCATGGAAATTTTACGTTTCGAATGCGGATGCCATAAAAATAAAATGATGCTTATAGATATTGTTCTACATTCACTCACGATGTTTTTTAATACGACGAAAATACTAGTCTATTAAAGTGATACTAGTATTTACAACTATTCATATTTTTTGATAACTTGTATGTAACAAACAAGTCCATATAAATATATGTGATCAAAATACAATTTTTGTAAGGCTCACGTCAGCCTACTCAACGTACTGGCATAGGACTACGAGAATTTTACGCGTAGGTTTTGTGTGTTTTTTTATTGATATGTAAAAACCCAAGATGCAGTCTTCAATAAAACTAACGCTCAAAACCGTCCCCAAAACGATATACTAACCGATATACTTAAGTAGTTATACTATATATTTAGTGTAAAAATGTTAAGTAGGTATACATATTTGTTTCTTCAAATTCAACCTTACGAGAATTATTTAAAGTTGTTTTTATAAAGCAGTGTACAAAAAGTCGAAAAACGCGAGTGACGAAAGTCTATTTGAAATGGGCGCACAATTGTCAATTGTGCGCTCATTTTGTGCAGACGATTTTGAGACGTCGACTGTGCAATGTGCATCTTCTTTCTTTATATATCATAATTTTGTGTTTGTTTGATGTTTTGTTTTTTTAGTATGTTGTATGGGGGTTATTTATCTGTCGGGTTCGGGTACACTGAGTTTCATGAGAGAGATGTTCAGATTAGTGGATGTTTGGATTAACGAGTCTCTGCTAACATATAATTAAATTTACAAAATAATGATTACTTTATTTTACCAAAGATGTCTTGTATTATAGTAATGTTCAGAAAAAAGTTGAAGATCGCGCGTCTATAGATTTAAAAACACAATATAAAATAAAATATGTCACCGAGGTCATAGTAAAGTAACAATAGTAAGGAAACAGAACTGCACGCGGACACCTCGTCAGGTGTTGATCTATGGCGTATTGTGAACGGAATGGGTGAGCCTCGCGTTCGGTACTAAAAACTAAATGCTTAAGCATTGTCAGGTAAGCGGGTAAGCATAATTACCCGTTTGTATTCCTTAAGAAAGATTTGTATAATAAGACTTTTAAAATTATATCAGTTTCTCATATATATAATAGGCATCATGGTAGACCATTCTTGTTCTATAATTTCGTTTTTTTTTTAATCGTATAAGTTAATTCAAAACGAAGGTGATTCGCAAGCTCGGTTGGGTACGGTATGAATTACCCCTATGGTTTAAAGAAAAGAAATACAACTATGAATTACAATTATGTGGTTGTCAAATGTTAATATTAATGTATAAAAAATTTAGCCGTCACGGGACTCCTGTCAGATGTGAAACATCAAAATTGTTTTGTAGAATTTATATGCATAAAAGAACAGATTACGACAGGAATCAGTTATGGCATAATGAAAAAATAAAGCTAAAAAATTACTAATTAGTTTCATAGAATAATGACTATTTATTTATTTTATTACGTAAATATTCATTTTTATTAAATACAAAAATTCAACTAGGCGCTGGTGTGATGTTTTTGGCGACATTTATCAAAGGGCGGCAACAATGCTAACTGTCCCTAACACTTGTAATATACCTGCGAGTTCCTCCACGTGAAATAGTTACTTTGGGCGAAGGTTAACACGAAGCGGAATCACTCACAAGGGAAAATTCAAAATTTCAAACATTCTTCATTGGTGCTCCGCTCCTATTTGTCTTAGCCTAATGATATATAGCCTTATATATTGTCTTCCTTGATAAATGAGCTATCTAACAATGAAATAATTTTTCATATCGGACCAGTAGTTCCCGAGAATAGCGCGTTCAACTCAACAAACAAACAAACTCTTCAGCTTTATATGTTAGTATAGATTCAAGTTGTACAAAGATATTTTCAAATTCCTTAACAGCGATGGTGCGTCAAGTGCCTGGGAGACTACGCCACGAAGGAGTGCGCGCGCATTCCCGACACTCCTGCACCTCCGAGTTGCATGTTGTGCGGTAACGCGGGTCATCCCGCGAACTATCGCGGTTGACCCCGCGCACCGCGCACACAACGTCCCCGTCAGGCAAGACAGGTGCTCAGGGCGCCTGCGGCCGCCACCCGCCCTCCGCCTCCACCTCTCATGTCCGTGGAGGCCTTCCCGGGCCTGCCGGGCGCCTCACGCTCCCCGATAGCGCCCGCGCCCACGACCTCACCGCGCTCGCCACCCTCTGTGCCGCACGCGGCCTAATCCGGGCGGGCCCCTATGGCCCCCTGGGCCCCCCAACCCCAGCCTCAGGCTTCCAAGCCTCAGGCACCGCCGACACAGGTGGGTTACACCTCCTCCTCTTTCTCCAGTAAGGTTGACTGGTTGAAACAGTTACTCCGCGAGCACGACATGCAGGAGGTCCTCGCTTTCCACGCCATTGTAGAGGTCAAGGAGGAGCTAGGTCTTCTCACCGCACTAGCGCGCTTTCCGGCTATCGGAGCCACAATTCAGCGCCTCGCCCGGTCACCCACATTTAAATAAGTTTTAAAATTCGCGGGTCTTAATAAAGTAAAACCACGCGGTCTATCTCTCTCGTTTTTCAACGCGAGATGCCTTCGGACACAGCGCGATCTAGTAGCTGACTTTTTGCGCGATAGACAGATTGACGTTTTCCTCATCCAGGAAACGATGTTAAAACCGAGTATGCGTAATCCGAGAATCGCGAATTACTGTATAGTCAGGAACGACCGTGTCACCCGCGGGGGTGGCACCTTAATCTATTTTAGGCGTTCGTTATACTGCATGCCATTAGATCCACCGGCGCTAACCAATACAGAAGTGTCAGTGTGTAAATTAGGTATGAATATTATTTTAGTTTCCGCGTATTTGCCACCGAACAAAGAATTGCTAAGATCCGATTTGCAGGCGCTACTTAATTTAAGAAATTCAGTTATTATAGCGGGAGACCCCAATAGCGGGAATGTTATCTGGAATAGTCCGTGTACCTCTCGTAACGGGAGGATACTCGACGAACTAGGTAGGGTAAGTTTGACGTCATAGCCCCTTCGGAACCCACGCACTATCAAGATCATTGCCGACCCACAGTTTTAGACATAACTCTCTTAAAAAAATATCACGCTTCCTGTACGACTCATACAAGTCGTACACGAACTTGATTCAGATCATCGCCCGGTTGTTTTACAGTTAGGTCACAATTCAGACTTCACCCCGCCGTCGGCTAGGGTGGCTGATTACGCGAAACTCGTTCAATATTTTAAAGAAAATCCGTCGTCTAGTAGTTTAGACAGGGCTCCGGACGTGTTGGTGTCTAAAGCCGACGCGGATTCGGCCATCGATTCTCTGGTTGATTATCTCCAGACCGCCGTCAGGGTGATCTCGAAAGTGGTACAAGCGACGAACGATCGCCGTTTTATACTCCCTGACGACATAAGAGCATTGATCACGGAAAAGAACGCCGCGACTCGAGCTTACGACGCTTGCCCGTCTGTAGAGAATCGCGATCGTCTACGTTCGTTACGAAAAACAGTCAAGTCTCGTATTTCTGAGATCCAAAGCGGCAGGTGGGACAGACTCCTGGAGGTTCTCCAGCCGTCTCACCTGTCGTACTGAACTCTAGCGCGAACTCTCAAATCAAATATGGTCACTCCCTTACCTCCTCTCGACAGAGGCCCCGGGTTGCCTCCCGCGTTCGATAGCATAGATAAAGCAGAATGCCTTGCCGCAAGCTTAGAGAAACAGTGTTCGCCAAACACTGATAACACTGACCCTTTCCATAACGGATTAATCGAATCAGCTGCGGAGTATGTACTCGCGTCTCCTCCGGCGGATACCCTAACCGCGATTACTTTCAATGAAGTTGCAGGCGCAATTAAGCGTCTCAAGCCTAGGAAGTCCCCATGTCCCGATGGGATCAGGAACGAGGTTCTAAAACTCCTTCCTGATCGCATCATAGCTCTATTGGTCTGCGTCTTCAATGCGGCCATGTCCCAGGGTCACTTTCCGGCCGTCTGGAAAAAGGCCATAGTGATAGGTATTCACAAGCCCTGCAAGAAAGCTACGCTTCCCGTTAGCTATCGCCCCGTTAGTCTGTTAGATACCTTAGGAAAACTTTACGAGCGGCTCCTTCTGAACCGTCTCCAGTTCTCGATTACAGATTTAAAATTAATACCACCTGAGCAGTTCGGATTACACTCTTGCACGAATCAAGTACACCGTCTCACGGAGTACATTTTCTCTAACGCCGATCCGGCACAATTGCAGTCTTCTTCGATGTCGCCAAGGCTTTCGATAAAGTCTGGCATGGAGGGCTCATCCATAAATTATGTAAATCTCGTGTACCCGATACGTTAATTCATATTATCCGCGATTATCTCACTGATAGGACATTCCGCTTCAGAGTCGATGGTGAACTATCGCTGCCCCACCCGATACGCTCAGGTGTGCCACAGGGCTCCATACTCGCGCCCACGCTCTTCAATCTGTTCATCAGTGACCTACCTCGGTCTCGGGGGGTCGAGGTAGGTTGTTACGCTGACGATACCGTTATTTACACTTCCGGCTGGCGGTCGGACTTTCTTAGGAAGCGCATCGAAAAAGCCGTTCATACTCTCGGTGAATGGTTTCGTCGATGGCGCATAGAAGTTAATCCCGATAAGAGTGCCGCAATACTCTTCGATCCCACGAAACGCGTTAATAAATTTGAGCCTATCAGGCTATACTGAATCGATATCCCTTGGGTCGAAGAGGTCAAATATCTCGGTGTTACATTAGATATACATTTAAAGTTCAATTCACATATAGACAGAGTGCGAAACAAAGCCGCTATGGTCTTGGGTCGCCTCCATCCGTGCTTTGTCATAAGAGTAAGATATCCCTCAGACACAAGCTCACTTTGTATAAGACGTATATCCGTCCTGTGATGACATATAGGTGCCCCGTTTTTGCGCATATGTCCAAAGATAACTTTGATAAGCTGCAGGTTCTCCAAAATCATGTTTTACGTAAAGTGACCGGTGCCCCGTGGTACATCCGGAGAGTCGATCTCCATAGAGACCTAGAGATCCCTTCTATCTGGGCGTACGTAAAATCACTTACGATTAGTTATTTTGAAAATGCCGCGAATCATCCCAGTCCGTTAGTGGTATCCGCCGCAAACTATGAACCCGTACCTAACGCTGCGCGTTATAAAAGACGTCCGCAACACATTTTTACCGACCCTCCTGATTCAATCACATCAGCGAACGATCAGTACCAGCCTGTCCCTCAAAACAGAGCGTGTTCACGCTCACGCCCGCGTAACCACAGATCATGCCGCCGTGGTCTGGGGGTTAATTTAGATCCCGCACACCCGATTAGGCCTACCACGGCAGCGGCCCAAGCCTAGGTTCGATCCCTCGGTAGGGAGCCCTTGAGTGCGTTGCTTGCGCCACTCGGTGACACATAAATATACATCACTGCTACAACACTACACGATCACCCCCACACACGTGCACGCCTACACGCTTACACATGGAAGTGGAAGGGTTTACTTTTTTTCCCTTATCGAACTGAAAAACTCTCAATTTTCCGATAATAAATATATGGAGGAGTTGTTGAGGCGTGTATGCTTGGTACACATATGCGTTTCAACACTTCATACATATATGAATAGTTAGCTAGGTTAGCTAAGATAGATCGTGATTGTGCATGCAACAGGCAACAGCCAAGCCGAGGTGTGCCGTGCACCCTTGAGCTGGTTGCCAAAATAAAATCGGCTGATTGCCTTAAGCGCTCGCCTTAGTAGTCCGGTGAAGCTGTTAAGACCTTGCTAGGTATTGACCTAGCAATATAGCATATATATTGATATATAGTCATAATATTCAGTTCGAGAAAAAAAAACAGTAAAGATAGCTAAAAGGGTCCATAGATAGCGCTAAATTGAATTTTTTTGAATTTCAATTAGAGTTCTGTCAGTACGTATGTTGTATCGATATTTGATAGAACCACTTCTTTAAATTTTTCGCTATCCTATCCTATATAGTTTAGAGGATCTTTTACGACACAAAATACATATAAGAGTTGTTGACGCACGCATGCTTGGTACACATGCATGTTTAGCTCAGATAGATAACGATTTTTGCACAAAACATGCGACAGCCCAAGCCGTGGTGTGCCGTGCACCCTTGAGTTAGTCGCCCAAACATCCCAAATCGGCTGAGTGCCTTCAGCGCTCGCCTCGATAGTTCGGTGAAGCTGTACAGACCTTTCCAGGTAAACAGCGTTTTCATTTCGAAAAAAAAAAAACTTCTTTAAATATTGTTAAGTCTTGAAGCAGTTGGTTCAGGTTTATGAATCAACGATTAAAATAATTTGTTTAGGTGTTTGCAATTACCATACAATGATGTACCTATATACATTAACTAGCCGGCCCGGTAAATGTTCCGTCCTGATTATAATAAAAATCCTTCAAAAATTATATACTAAAACGTTCCTCATTAATCACTTTATCCACTGGTGAAATCTACATGATAATCCATTCAGTACTTTTTGAGTTTATCGCGAACAGACAAACAGACGTAGTAGGGGGTTTTGTTTTGTACTATGTAATGATGATTATAAAGAGAGGTAAAGTTTAGTTTTCGGGCAATTCTTGGTACTACTGATCCGATTTTGAAAATTCTTTCACTGTTAGATAGATATATTATCCCAAGTTCTGAAATTACAGGGGGTACTGCGAAGACATTTATCGGCAATATATGTAGGTTAGTTTTTATCTTCATTACACCCGTTAGAGGATGCTGCGAATAGGTTCTACGCTTATTTTAAAAGATTTTTCACGTACCAACGGGGTATATGTTAAAGTGAATCCCTGGATAGTTAGGAGTCACTGCTAAATATCGCTACAATCGGGTTTTAGGTTTTTTTAAGGTCATTTACATTTAAAAGTACAATTGAAACAGCTAATAAACGATTTGGTGCAAACGAAGTTGCACGGGTCAGCTAGTTTAAAATAAAGATGAGTATAAAGTAAGTATGTTCACTCAATCACAATAACTTTTTAACGATTTTAATTTACTTCTGTTACGTTTCATCATTGTCGACTACCTTCTATAGAATAGTGTAATTTGGTAACAATGATCATTCTCTGGAAAGCTCTATATCTTCCAGTAAATCATATCAAAAGTCCGCAAAAACAACACTAAATCAAATCAAAATCCGTAGAAAGAAAAATAAATTCGTGGAAACAATACTTCTATTTTGTTATATATTTATTTATTTTATTCAAATACAATTTAAAATAAAGGGTATAATATTTGTTTTTATAGAATAAAAAATTGATATTTGTGACTTGATTTTTTTAAAATATATTTTTAGAAGTGTTTATACTACTAATATATTTCAAATTGTAAATAGAATAATCCAAAATGTTGTCTGTGGAATGTATTTGTATATTTTGTAGCCCTAATTGTGTAAATAACGCATATATACATATTTGGTACACTCAGAGTTGTAAATATCGTTTTAATATTATTTTTGTATAAGTTTTCATGTTGGAACCTACTCTACGTACATTATTAAAGTGCATGTAACAAGAATGTTCGTTTTTATGCTCAATTAATTAATAAAGTTACGTTCCAACGGTGTTTGCGTGAAGTTAATCACGGCATTCAAATCTCTGACTGGTTCTTTGTAAGACGCTGCACTAAGCTTTGTTAGAAATGTGATTTAAAAAATGTAGAAACATTAATACATGTGGTAGGTATATTAATGGTAACGCTTTTATAATGTGGTACATACTAGTAAAGTCACGCCTACGCTATCCGTCACATCTACACCTTAACAGCGTTTGAATTACATTAATTTATATCGGACCTTATGTGTAACTTACTTCGTCATTGCCGTGGATTAAGACAGAAGATTTGTGAGAAATATTACAGCAATAGAGAAACAGCCTTTATCTATTAAAATGTCATTATGATTGTGACATAAAATGTTTGGAGAATAATAAATACGTGTGATAATGGTTGTAAGGCTTTTTAAAGCTCGTTTAGTTACCTACCACTTTCAAGAAGAAAGTCTGTCGTCAACCCATGGCCGCAGCTAGACAGGGCATAGTAGGGCAATGCATTACTTTAAAAATACTAAAAACTAAGATAAACTATTATAATTAAATTATTTGTACATAGTTTGAGATTTAAAAATTTGTAGCGATAGGTTTCTAAAATTTTACGAACATACCACAATTTGTGACATTCATCTCATGTTATAATTCTTTGTTCTATGTATAGAAGAGGTTAGTGATATACATGGTGATTTTTTTTTATTGTAGCACGGCAAAGTGACTGCACTATGCCTGATGGTAAGCACAGTACAATCCAAAAATAATAGCGACCACCGATTGACACACTGTCCATCGCCGGTCGCCACTATCATGCCGGCCTATAAATAAAGCCGTGCTTCGAGTGCATATCAATTATGATAATTTTTTTACTTCCGCCCTACATGTTACCAACACTGCCCTACCTCATATTCTTCTCTAGCTACAGCCTTGTGTCAACCACGTAAAAGTGTGATCTGGCAGCTGCAACTAAGAATTAGTTCTTCTAGGTTTGGCGTATTTACTACCTTAAATCTTTTTTATAACATAGGAGGCAAACTAACAGGTGGATCACCAGGGGAGTTGCAAGTGCATTGCCAGCCTGTCTTGGGGGAGGGGGGGGGGGAAGGAAGGGAAGGAAGAAGGGGGGGTAGGTGGGCTACCGGCGCTCTCACTGACCGAACGAAACGCAACAATGCAAGCAGTGTTACTTCACGTCGGTTTTCTGTGAGAGGGTGGTACTACTTCAGCCAAGCCGACCCTTCATGCTAAAACCAGTTATAGCTTCCGCTTGGTTCTACCACCTACACTATCTACTAATATTCTTCACTATCAGTTAAGATAGTAGTCAAATGTTAAAACCTATAAGGCGTTATCACAAAAAAGTTAAATACTTGGTTTAAAAAAGGTTTCGTACGAAATTCACCGCACTCGGCCGGAGTAAGATCGCGTATACTTTTTTCGCAAGTGTAACCTAACCTAACCAAAGCGAGACAAAAAAGCAAGACGGCGAACATTCATCGAGAGATCTTTTTAAAGCAAGCGTTCAAAACGTGTTTAACTTTTTTGTAATAACGCCGATAATGTATAAAAAAAAAACGAAAACTTAAACATAAGTATCTATTGTAATTACCGAAAGTCAATTTTAATTACGTTCTTATTTAGCGTTATTTGAATGTAATGTATTATTCATTCATATAGTTATTTTTTTAAGTATTGAATATTTTTGCAAACAATAATATTAAATTATATTTTTTGATTTAACTACCTACAAGTTATTTGCATTGAATAAAATATAAAATAAAAAATGTACAGATTAGACGCACAGAGAAAGACAGAAATAGAGAATTGTATGCAGGGTGCATAATAGTTTTCTCTTATGTCACGATAATAGACAATGATCTAAATTTCCATGTCGAATTACATTGGAAGAGAAAGCGTTAGAAACTTTTTTACGGACAGTCTCCTGACACTTTTTTTTATTATCTAGTACAATGATTTATTTTTATCCAAATAACTTTACATAATAATGATCAATTGAGTTGTCTAATTTTAATATCAATACACCGCTTACGTTTTCAATTTGTACCAGGCACTACGAACAAGCAAGTCACGCACAAGTATACACGTTCACACGTCGAATGCAATACGCCTGTACAACAGCAATTGGTAATATACAATCGGACGTTCACCGATCAAATGGGATTAAAGGGTGCTGGGACTGCTTCAGAGAGAGCACAGTATAATCTGTACGTTTGCATCGTAACGGGCGAACAATTGAAATCAATTTATTAAACTGTTTCACGTATTGAGGACCTATTGGTAACCATATATCAATATCGCTATGTAAATCTCCGTGATTTTCGATATAGAAAAAAATACAGTTGTTCCAGGTGTCTAGAAATAAGTAATAGAATACTTTTTTTTTTCGAACTGACTACGCTATTGACCTAGCAAGGTCTTAACAGCTTCACCGGACTACTAACGCGAGCGCTTGCGGCACTCATCTGATTTTGTTTGAGCAACTAGATCAGGGGTGCACGGCACACCCCGGCTTGGGCTGCTGTCTGACATGTGCAATTCACGACCTATCTGAGCTGACCTAAGCTAAATATTCACACATGTATGAGTTGATGAAGCATGTGTACCAAGCATACATACCTCAACAACTCTTATGTATATTTCGAATCGAATAATTTTCCAAACCATTTCAGTTCGATAAGGGAAAGAAACAAAACTCTTCCACTTTTATGTGTAAGCGTGTATGCGTGCACGTGCGTGGGAGTGACATGTATACTCTTGTCGCAGTGATGTAATATTTTGTGTCACTGTATCACGCGAGCAGCGCACTCAAGGGCTCTACGCCGAGGGAACGGACCTAGGCTTGAGTCGCTGCCGAGTGGGGCCTAATCTGGTGAAATAGAATACATTTCAATCATTTTTAGAAATTTATGTCTGTCTGTTTGTATAACCACGCATAACTAGTAAAATACTAAGTTTTTAATAAAATTTCAGCAAGAAAATCATAAAGCATATCCTTAGAAGTAACCATTTTTTTGTTTCATTAAAATCGGTCCACTCTATCAAAGTTATTGTAATTTGAACGACGAATGGAGTTAAGTACGAGAGAAGAGTAGTAATCTGTACTATATAGTAATATTATAAAGCTGAAGGATTCGTTTGTTTAGTAGATTGAATACGCTAATCTCAGGAACTATTGATTTGATTTTAAAAAAACTTTCAGCGTTAGATACCTCATTTATCGAAGAAGGCTATAGGTTATATCTCACGCCAGGACCAATAGGAGCGGAGCATCTATAATGAATGTTACAAAATTGTTTTTTTTTGTCTTCGAAGAGCTTCTCTGCGTGTTAGCGTTAGCTTAAAGTAACTATTCCACTATGCTACGTGGGCAGAAGTTAGTATAAGTAATATTAAGCGATGATCGATAGCGTGTTCGTACACCGCAACGATGGGCATAAGTTCTAATCCTATCAACTGAGCCGAAGCTGTGGGTAAAGGAAAGATTTCGTGATGAAACCACGGCATGGTGGTAAGGTTTTTTCTCAGCATGCCTATTAAGGCATCAACTATCAAGTTACCGCTCTCAAATTGCAAATCTGTCACCAAACATTTGTATGTGTGTTCTGACAACAGCACTTGAGAGTCAACCCTCTCTAAGCTTAACGTATCCACCAACTAATACCACATCGTTATTTAACATCCGATAAAAATGTAGGTCAACGCTGAGAACCTACAAAGTATATAAAAATGTAGGTCAACGCTGAGAACCTACAAAGTATATAAAAATGTAGGACAACGCTGAGATCCTACAAAGTATATAAAAATCCAAAAATATATTTAACGAACCTCAGAGAAATCCCTCTGTGACATCGTGTCTGTTTATGTTCTTCTTAACCGGTTCTGTAAAAGAAAAACAATTAAATTTTGTCTGATATCTAATCATATTGTTCACTCATTATATACATATAAAATTCATGTCTCTCTCATGTTTTACGCGCTAAGCTCTGACACGATTGAATCGAGTTTGAGAATATAATTTATCCAAGCGGATAAAAGACTTTTTTTTCAATTTGACTACGCTATTGAACTAGCAAGGTCGTATCAGCTTCACCAGAGTACTAAGACGATCGCTTAAGACACTCAGCTGATTTTATTTGACAAGTGTTTCAAGGGTGCACGGTACACCTCGGCTTGCGCTGTTGCCTAATACATGTAATTCGCAGTCTGAGCTAACCTAAGCTAACTATTCATACATATATGAGTTGTTGAAGCATATATGTGTACCAAGCATACATACCTCAACAACTCTTATATATATTTCGTATCGGATAATTTTCTAAACTGTTTCAGTTCGATAAGGGAAAAAAATAAATCCCTTCCACTTTCAGGTGTAAGCGTGTATGCGTGCACGGGTGTGGAGGTTATATGTGTAATGTTGTCGTGGTGATGTAAGATTTTGTGTCACTGTATCGCCGCAAGCGGATAAAAGACTTTTCAGAGTACCATCTAAGTAATATATATGTATATATATTTTTTTCGAAATGACTACGCTATTGACCCAGCAAGGTCTTAACAGCTTCACCGGACTACGAAGGCGAGCGCTTGCGGCACTCAGCCGATTTTATCTGGGCAACTGGCTCAAGGATGCACGGCACACCTCGGCTTGGGCTTTTGCCTGATACATGCAATTTGCGACCTATCTGAGCTGACCTTTTTTTTACGTGGAGAAAAAATCCTCATGGACAATCAAAGCTCCCGGGGGGAGCCCGACTTGTGCCGCCCATCCCTACGTGTGAGTCACGCAGGGATGGGGCCGAAAACGGCGACTTGAACCGGCTAAAACTCCCCGTGATGCACATAACGCTTACACATGAAAGTGGAACGGTTTACTTTTTTTCCTTATCGAACTGAAAAACTCTCAATTTTCCTATCTATACTAATATATAGAGCTAAAGAGTTTGTTTGTTTGTTTGTTTGTTTGGTTGAACGCGATAATCTCAAGAACTACAGATCTGATTTGAAAGTTTCTTTTAGTATTAGATAGCTCATTTATCGAGGATGGCTATAGGCTACATATCATCACGTTAAAACAAATAGGAGCTGAGCACGATGAAGAATGTCTCAAAATCGGGCTATTTTGGAAGCTTTCGATGCGTGTTAATGTCAGTACTATATGCGTTGCCATGGTAACGCGATAACAATCTCTCGCAAATATTTTCATGGTTTATTTTGTGTTCCTATTAAAACAGTTAATTCTACGTTATTTTTGTTTCCAATTTTTAATTATACGTGGTACGTTTATATCGCAAACATTTCTAAAATTTATTTTGTGTCGCTATTCAAAAAGTTTAGTAGTAATAATATTCATCCAATAAGATAGTCAAAGGAATTAATCCATACTACCAATTCTGAAGTAGGTTATATAGGTAGTTTTTTTCTATATCCAAGATAATGTAAAGGTATAAGCGCCAAATCCTCTATGCAATATTTCGTAAATTTTTATCTTCTTAATTTTCAAGACAACAGAATTCATGCTTCGCGGTATTATTTATCTTTCATTTCATTTATGAACAATAAACGAACCATATTACATAAAACTCTACCAATTTAACACAATATACAGATAAGTAAGACAAGATTATGAATAAAATATAAAATCCACTACATGACAGACTAAAATCCCGCCAAAAACTCCTCAAAAACTTTATTCTACGTTAGTTTTGTACCCAATTTTTGATTTGTGATATGTATAATAAAAGTAAAGTGAGTGTATTTTATATTAAAAATATCCGTGATGCTACAAATATCAACATTTTTTTTTAATTCTGTGGATATGTCTGTTTTTTTTTATTTGTTACGGGTAATATCCGAAACGGCTGGACCTATTTGAACGGTTTTTTTTTTCTTAGAAATGACTACGCTATTGATCTAGCAAGGTCTTAATAGCTTCACCGGACTACAAGTAATATTTGAACGGGAATTTTACGGACAAATAAGTAACTAATTAGCTGTTTTATTTTAAGCTAGCGGGTTCAGCAGACGTTGCCCGCCCTGATAATAAGACAAACTATACCTATACCTTGCCCAATAATCATTTTATATATTGGTGAAAACGGCATGAAGATGCGTTCTGTAGTTTTTGATCTTATCGCGAACAGACATATAGACAGACGTGGAACAGGACTTTTTCTTACACTATGTAGTGATAAGCTCTTATCCGTGCCTTCGTCCATGTGAAATTAATCAAAAATATGTTGTTCACTGTAAACATACACGAGCTGTACTGGACTCCAAGATTTTATTATACCAAAAGGCAGCAAACAGGCTGACGGCCCACCTGATGGTAAGTGGTTAACGTCGCCTATGAACAACTGTAACACCAAGGGTATCGCTGTTGTAATTGAAAGTCATATGTTTATATGTGATTTAAATTATAGCAAGGTATGATAATAACTTAATTATATCGACACTATGGACATATTATATATATATAATAACAGATTTAACACATATTGTTCGAAAATGTATAGCTTAATATTTTCATTACTTTCTTATATAGTGTAAGTGGGCACTAAGGGTCATATATAGCAGTTTAAAGTTCCAGTTATGTGGCTGATGATAAATCTCTTCCCATTCGATTCACTATTCGTATTCACATATATAATGTACAAGTACATGTTACCTGTTACAGTAGATGATGTGCGTGTAATACTTACAAATATTTTTGAAAGAGTATTATTGTAATTTACACTAGATATGTGATCAAAATTTTACATTTATTTAATATATTTAAAAAAAAACGCGTGCGGAGCCGCGGGCAACAGCTAGTAATAAATATATGGAGGAGTTGTTGAGGCGTGTATGCTTGGTACACATATACGTTTCAACAACTCATACATATATGAATAGTTAGCTAGGTTAGCTAAGATAGGTCGCGATTTTGCATGCAACAGGCAACAGCCAAGTCGAGGTGTGCCGTGCACACGTGAGCTGGTTACCAAAATAAAATCGGCTGAGTGCCTTAAGCGCTCGCCTTAGTAGTCCGGTGAAGCTGTTAAGACCTTGCTGGGTCAATAGCGTAGTTAAAAAAACAATGGGGCTGATATATTCGTTAATTAAATACTAACCAGAATATATTCAAGCGTTTTAGAATTAAACCGATTAACTCTGAAAAGCAACACAGGCTTCATTTATTTTTAATTTATTAACTAAATTGTGTCAAATGAATCCGTTTTATATCGTGCTGGGAAAAGTCTTTGGATTTTAATATTTTTTTATATCATAGGAAGCAAACGAACAGGTGGGTCACCCAATGTTAAGTGATCACCACCGTCCATACCGACACCAGCGACACCAGAGGTTGCTAATGTGCTGCTAGCTTGTGTTGTTGGGGAAGGGGAAGAGAAGGGAGAGGAAGGGAGGTGGGACTTCGGCACTCTCACTGACCGAATGAAACGCAACAATGCGAGCACTATTACTTCCCTTCGGTTTTCTGTGAGAGGGTGGTACTGCCCCGGACGAGCAGACCAATTCATGCTGAAAACAGTAACAGCTTCAGCGTAGCTCTACCACCTACCAACCTACCTACCACCTACTTCAGGTTGTTATTTGTTAATGCAGTAAGGCATGGCATAGCATGATGGCTTGCTAT
>JACEII010000072.1:3289969-3312484 GCA_014332785.1 Antheraea mylitta | reverse complement strand
ACTGACCGAACGAAACGCAACAATGCGAGCACTATTACTTCACGTCGATTTCCTGTGAGAGGGTGGTACTATCCCAGACGAGCCGACCCATTCATGCTGAAACCAGTTATGGCATCAGCATGGCTCTACCACCTACAAGATTCATTACCTAATTGATTTGGATACGAATAATATGTATAATACTAGCTTTTGTCTGCGGCTTCACTCACGTTAGTGTAGTAACAACATGCTTCTATTCTTCGGGAACAGTACTCTTTTTCTGTATGACATATTAGGAACTATATAATATGATATATTAGGAATAAGTCATTCCTTTTCATGGCGATCCAATCATGATTATTGGTTAAATAACTAAGCACTGAAAGCGTGACAAACAAAAAATAGACTCATATATTAAAAGTTGCATTAAAAAAACTTCGAATGCAGCATAAAACAATTACGGACTTGTTTATTCATATTAACAATAAATGTCGCTGAACACAAGAATTATGAAAAAATTGTTGACTGCAGCAATTTGACTTGTAATAACTTAACAGTGGTTCTCTTTCTAAACTGTAATCCGGCGCTACGTTACTTCCGCTGGAGTTCATCAAACTCAACAGACAGATAATAAAGGTGAGTGAGTATTGACACGTCTAAAGTATGAAGGTTAAACAGAAGTAATAAGGAGGGAGCGAAAGTTACTAGTTGTAGGTATATAATTTTATTCCATTAATATTGATTAAAGTGTAAATCAATACTATATACTCGTATATAACTTTCCTTATATTTCGAAACAGAAATACCTGTATCTGTAATTTAAATTATTCCTATTTTCTACAAAACAGTTTCCCTACATTCTTCATTATATTGACTAAGCTTACATATACTTAAATTGCTCAGATTCGATTTGACACGTCGGAAATAAGAATGAGACATCCGACTAAGATCGGTCTGCTTTAGTTTTATAAAGCATTTTCTCTATTGCACAACACAATGACTGCGATAGACAAAGATAACGCTATACTAAACCAAACTTAGCAGACTATCTCGCTCTTCTCTCCGACGTGCCCAATTAAACGCCGGGTACTGTATAGTCTATAATACATAAAAATGTTACGACAAATTAGTTTCATATATTTTCCAAATATAAATATCGATAAATTTTAACTGCTGAAATTACGTTAGTGTGCATTCCCGGGCACAATTTCATGAAGAATATTTTTGTGACTAGGTTTTTTTTATATCATAGGTAGCAAACGAACAGGCGGATCACCTGATGTTAAGTGATTACCGCCGACCATAGACACTAAAAACATCAAAAGATGCAAATGCGTTACCAACCTGTGTTTGGGGGGAATGAAGAAGGAGAAACGAAACGAAACGAAATGCAACAATGCAGGCACTGTTACTTCATTTTGGTTTTCTGTGGGTCGAGTGGTACTACTCCGGGTGAATCGACTCATTCATTCTAAAACCAATAATAGCTTCAGCGTGACTCTACCACCTTTGAACAGGTGTTTAATATACATCATCAAGGTGATTTTGTAATGCTCTTCGAATATTATTATGACATTTAATATTACAGTAAGAGCATGAAGGCTCAAACGTTGGTGTGTAATATTTGAAATCATAAAACACTCTCCGCCGAACGATACAAGTTACATTGTATAGGGTCTTTTGTGCTGTCCTAGAGTATTACTGCTATCGTTACAACAACTATAAAATCGAGTCGTAAAATGTGCTTTCAATGTTTTAGTTTTAGTCGTTTATTTTGAGAAATACACGTAAATATATATATATGCCTATTTATTCTTTCTAATTTATGCCTTATGTAGTACACTGTAAAATATATTTTAGTATCTTGATAATACATACGATTAACTTTAAGTTAGAACGTAGTTACACTAACGCTAAATCAGAAAATAGTTTTGTTTTATAGGTGCAGTTCTTACAGTTTTCTCAAAAATAAACCCGACTGATCTTGACTGACATTATTACTTATTTATTTTATATCTTTAACAGAATATTAAATCAAATAGTGGCATTATGCAGTAAAGATATAGTGTAATCATATAAACTATCAGTACTCGTGATGTTTATACGAGTATCTTAATATATGTATGTAATCCATTGTAAAATTATAATAATATTGAATAAAATACTAGAAAAAAAATCATGTGTACAATTCACATAGAGTAGAAGTGAAACCTTACAATAATTATTAAATATTCATATAAACGATACACCTTAAAAATACATAACGTCGGTTGTGACGTCTCTTCCTAAAGTTTCTTAATACGCAGGGGCAAACACATACTAACACACGTCCGAATGAGGAGATCGTTAATACATACAAGAATCATTGTATAATGTATTCTATCTCATTCTTTCGCACGTTAAATCCTATAGATACATGTGTTTGTCTCTTTTCAATGTCGATTTTTCTTATCATCACTTACTTTCATTTCATGTTTCAAGTATTTACTTCAGTCCTAATATTATAAATGTAAATGTGGGTTTGTTTGTTTGTCACACTTTTAACTTATTTTCTAATTATCATGATCTTTTTATGCACTTAACCAGGAGTAGATGGATACAAATGATTTATTTTTATTATTTTTCATCTAGGAAAATGTGATGTTCCCGATGAATAGGTTAAATTCATATTAATGCGAGCAAAGCCACATGACAAGCTTATAGGTAAATAAAATAAATTGCATTGTATACGCTATGTACATTATATACTGTATTTTTCTTTTAATGAGTGCTGGTATCAAACAAAAGCGTGAGAAAATATATCCATAGAGTTTTACATCGTGAATGCATCTCATTATATAATCTTTCTATACGTATAAGAGGGCTATTATATGACGTATTTAGTATAAGTGTGTAGTGTGCTTAGAGTCGGAATATAAAGAAACATGTAGATTGAGCGACGTGCGACTCTTAGTTAAAAATAATTAATAAAAAATATATACAGTAGTTTAACAAACAACAATAGCACTTAATTAAAATGTTCTCGCATATCTAGATGATTAGGATAGAGCCAATGGTCTCTTTCTAATCATGTTTTATATATTAAATAAGCTTGTTCTATTTTCTATCTAACTAACAAAAATGTGAAAATTTCTTTAACTTCAATGGTATTTAAAACTCGATGACACGAAAAAGCAACATTAAAAAGAGACAACCTATAAATTTATGGGATTTAACGTGCGTGAAAATGAGATAGAACACATTAAACAGTAATTCTTATATTTGCGGTCTCCTTAGTTTATATTGCTCTACGAAATACCTGATCTGGTCCAAATGTTGTATGTTTGTATTCACCTCCGTATTACGATCATTAGATTTTTTTAAATTATATTGTACGGGGCAAACGAACAGGCGGTACACCTGATGGTAAGTGATCACCGCCGTCCATAGATACTAGCAACACCAGAGTCGCAAGTGCGTTGCTTGCCTTTTAGAGAGGAGTACGAGATAAAGGTGTATTTTTCACATTTATCGTTTATATTTCGACATTTATTTAAGGTTTCACTTCTACCGCGTGTGATCTGCACACTTGCTTTTTCAACAAACTATTTTAAATATTTCGCCTTCACATTTAAAAACTTGTTGGAATTGCAGTGGTTTTTCCTGTAACCACATGATAAAGTAAGGTCAATTTTTAATTGTATCATAATAACATCACAGTTCTACAGCGCGGCCTTAAATGTTAATAAACAGGTGATACGCATTTCGATTCATTTTTATGTCAATAAAAGGAATTACAAAATCAGCACCTGTATTTATTTTGTCGAATAAAAACTTATGCCTCAGAGCTATCTTTAAACAGTAGCCAGATGGCTAAAAAAATTCAAATTCTAACCGGGCATCGGCGGTATCATTACGAGCACGTGAAGTGGCGTGAGTAGGCCAATCAAATGTAATTTGTACGTACAAAATGTTTCTTTGTATCGCATTAATCCTTACGATGTTTATAATAAGATTTATTTTTACTTGTATTTCATTTTATAAATATATTAGTAATGACTCTTTGAAGTCATGTTTCTTGTAAATAATAGGATCGGAATAGATAATAGGCGGTCATAACGACTTTTTCTGTCAAATTCTTCAATGTTATTATAATACCAAGTGAGCGTGTAATGGTTACTTTGTGGTTGTAGTTAGGAGAGTTCTCCGCTACACTGGTATATATTCACGACAATGAAAATCATTCTGCTTTTTGTATATGTTTATTCTTTTTTTTTTATCGAAGCACGACATAGTGACTGAACTATGCCTGATGTTAAGCATAGTACAATCCAAAAACATCGGCAACCACCGAGAGACAGATTATCCATCGCCGGTCGCCGCTGTCCTGCCGGCCATAATGACGAAAGTCACCCGGTACTGGATATGCACAGGCTGATCCCGAAACGCGACGCACAGAAGCGAGTCACTATGACGGGCTTTTTCGCCATATGCATGGTGGTTTCGACCCAGTCGGGCTGTAAAACCCTACCACCCCGCTTTCGCCATTGCCTCGTTCGTTATTCAGCAGGGTGCACCACGTGCAGGTGAGGTTGGCTTGGGTGTCTCAAGTCTTAAGATGTTACTCGACACCCCTTACACCCCAATTCTCTTAGTAACAAAGGAAATAAGCATACTGTTTCTTTATTACTGTAAAATCATCGAGTAATATTGATACATGATATTCATGCTATCGAGTGTTTAAACAAGAAGTAATTTTGAACCGTCGCCATGGCTTAATGTGGATTTAGAAGATGCAAGGTTTTTATTACTGACACCACAAGCTAAATTTTTTTTTTTATTTCAGATTAATAAATTTGTACATAAAAGCTATGTACATGGATATAGTTCCATATAGTGCCGAATACAGATCTTTAAATATTTTACAAGCTTGGCCACAATACAGGGATGTAGCTAGAGTCGAATTTGAGGAAGGCCGGTAGTAAAAAAATATAGTTGATATTTGACCTCGAAGCACTGCCTCCTAAATCAATCACCATGTATATCACTGACCTCTATGTCACATAGCACTACAATTTGTTTTGTCTCAAGCAATGAACAAATAATTTTATTATGAAAATTTGTTCTAGTTTTTGGTACTTTTAAGGTAGAGCATTTCGTCACAGTGAACGAATGAAATAATTAGGATTAATAGTACACTCTTGAGCTAGCCTTTGATCAATATGTCTTTTTTACGAACGACTAACCGTGCTATGGTTGCTTTCTTTTTTTTTGTAGTTTTTACGTTTTCAAAATGTATGTTCGTTTCTTACAAGGCAAGTTAATAGATATTAGTAATTCCGTGTTTGCACTAAACACTTTGTGGAAAAATCGCAACTAAAGGGTGAAATAGTCGCATGTGGCCCGCAAGTCGCTGTTTACCGACAACTGAACTAGAAGGACTGGCTTTCAAATGCTGATGCTATACACTCATGGGTGTTTGATGACCGCTTTACAATTTGAGGGTGGACACTACCGGATGGCGGGATTAGAGAAAACCTCCACCATACCTTACGGTGTTTTATAAGCGAAAACTCCGGCATTTTCGCAAACAAATTGTGAAGGTATATTAATTAAATACACATTATGTATATCAGCTAAAATAGGGTTAATGAAACTGTTTTGTTCTAAGAAGAAATGCCGAATGCATATAATGGGTCGCAGGAAACATAAATAGAATAAAATATAATAAGTCAACAAATAATAAATTGTCAAATTGTTTGTTTGAATTTAGGTAGTCACGTCGTGGATTTACTAGTAACCTGTAATGTGTATCTCTTACGTATATGATATGTTTTTACATAAAAATATATAATAAAATACATCAATTATTAGACACATTTATGTTACTAAAGGGATAATTCTTTTTTGTTTTAAATAGGATGAATCTTAATTATGTGCTGTTTTTAAATGGACTAAAATTATATATTCTCTACGTTTAAAATGCCACAGTTAACACATACTTATCAACAGGTTTGTAAAATACTGTGTTCATAAACTGGGTATAATTAGTAACCTATTATATTTAATTGATGCCTCTATTTACGCCTTACACTACAAATAATTGCAATAATCTTCTTTGCTCTTTTGCAGTTCACAGTTTTTTTTCACAGCTTTCAACACACTACATTACGTGCTTTTTTTACAATCGAGTACGTGACAACCAATTTTAAAAGCCAACCTACGACGCGGTCATAGATTATTTTTATTGTTGCGTCTCGCAAACAAGTATTATATTATGTTTATGATGAAACGTATAATTGTGATAATTATGAGCAATCTGTGCGACCTTGGGACAGTCACGGATGCTGTGGGGCTCCAAGTTCTCCATTTGATCTTCGCTATAATTGCTTTTGGGTTAGTGAGGGGCCTTAAAAATAACACAAGGGAAAAAAACATATTTTAATCACTACTATTACCCGGCCGTAAGACGAAAGCTCGTAACGCAAGTAGATGTAATAATCTTGTTCAGAAACTTGATTTTATACCTCTAAGTTTATTATCTCGAGGAGAGTTATTCCGTGATGGAATTGTATTATTTTAGTTTTCAAGAGGGAAAGTCAAACAGGTTTATTTCAAAGCCGTAGTAGACAGGTGGGTGTGTTTGAGGATTCAGATCCTTTCGAAATGTTTCTGGCATCATTACTCGAATTTGCATATGTACTTATTTTAGTCTGTGTCCATTATATTCGTAATTAATGTGCGTACAAGTTTTAAAATTGTATCTTAACTCCTTGGTTGATTTTTTAACACTCGGAGCTCAAAATGGTTAACCATGTTTAAATATATAGCCTTTTTTTTATTATAATCTTACTATACTAAATTTGTTATTATTCAAGTTTTTTTTTAATTCTGTCATAAATACAGTACTTTTGTAAACTTATGCTGCCGACAACCTGTTGACCAGAGCATCATAAGATCTACGTTCGTCTGTATAGAATTCAAAGCTTTATGGTTTTAGACAGTCCAAGGCAATTGTAAGGTTCAATTTTCAATAAATATGGAGTTACCTAAACTTTTTTATTACCCATGGATCGTATATTTGATTGCAATTTAACTAGATATTATGTAACTATGTAGCTAAGTCTATAATCTATCTGGTCCTGTAGTTAGAGCTGACAAAGCCCATCCAATGATATAACAAAAGTCAAAGATTAGAGAATAGTAGACCACTATGGTGTTAAGTTTCGTCAGAGTGTTTTCCTTCACTAAAAATTCACAATCGCTGTAGGATCCAAACAGATATGGAAATATCATTCGAATAACGTGGTAGAATCCAAACAAATTTCGATGGAAATATCATTCGAATATTCCACCAATCCGTAATCGTTTAAACAGAAATACAGAAATGTAATAACAAGAGAAACTTACCGAGTAACTTTCGAAGTAAAAATATGAACATTAAAATAGAAAGGAGAAACATGTTTATAATTTAAGTATACAGTTAAAACTTATATCCTAACTGGTCCTAATTAATACCATAAATGAGAAAGTGAGTTTGTTTGTTTAATACGATTTAGCTACTCAACCCATTACCATTAAATTTTCCATGCACATTCTCAGGGTAAAGAAAAATATATAATGTACCTATTATTCACAAAAAATACACTATTCCCTAGCGATAGGCCCAATCTATACTAAAACGAGCAAAGCCGAGAATTAAAGCTAGTAATCCTGTACAAATATTGTTTTATGTTGTTTTTTTTAGTACAATAGACAAGTACGTTGATGATGAGTTTTTTTTTATATCACAGGAGGCAAACGGACAGGCTGGTTACCTGATTTTAAGTGATCACCGCCATTCATAGATACTGGCAACACCAGGGGAGTTGCAAGTACCAGCCTGTATTCGGGAGAATGTGGGGGAGTGGGCCTCCGGCGCTGTCACTGACCAAACGATACGCAACAATGCAAGCACTGATACTTCACGCCGGTTTTCTGTGGATCGGGTGGTACTACTCCGGGCGAGCCGATCCATTCATGCTCAAACTAGTAATAGCTTCAGTGTGGCTCTACAACCTACAAAATTAGTACAATAAGTATCAAAATATTTGACGCTTACTTGAATTTTAATAAATGATTCCATGAGTTATAAAAGCAACTTCTCAAGCAAATCCATAGTTTATTGGGCCCGTGATAAAAAAGTAAACACACAAGTTATGTATTAACGAGACCAGTTACGACTTCCGACTATTACATAACCGTTATTAAAACATTTATTCTCAAAATTATGTAAGATATATTTCATACGTGCGCGTTGATGTCTTTTACTCTGTGATGTGTACTCTTAAGTTATAACGTTCCTATATATACATAACTACTTAGTATTAAACAAATTTTCCTACCGTGTATGTCTGTCTGTCTATTCGCGATAAACTCAAAAACTATCTAACGGATTTTCATGCGGTTTTCACAAATGGATAAAGTGATTCATGAGGAACCTTTTGGTATATAATTTGTCAAGGTTTTTTTTTTATAATTAGGGCAACGTCTGCCAAGCCCGTTAGTTGTAAATAAAATACGGTACATGTAGATATGGAAAACAATTTAAATAACAAAAGTAGAACATAAGAGGTTCAAAACAGTTAAACCAAGTTTATATAATACTCTACAATGTAGAGTCTTAGTTAAAACAACTTTCTAGTCCAGTGACTCTAGTAATTTCAAACGTAATTATCACTGTAAGATGTTTCTCTACGATTGACAATGGAAAGATACGAGTATTTTATGATTTCCAAATATAAACAGGTTAGTTTAACATAAATAAACCTTTACAACAACATAAGATTTCCTACCCAAACGTATGTAAGTCTAAAATGGCAGAAAGATATAACTCACCATCGTAGGCATTGATTTACACCAATTATAAACGCATTTCTTGGTTGAAACACAGTTATTATCTACACACAAACCGACATACAAAAAAATATCATTCGTGTAATAATTTTTCTAGAACAGTTAACGTATGTCTCACTTTATGTAAATGTAACACTTAAAAGCACTAATCATTGTCACTAAAACTTGAACTTTGAGTGAAATTAAGGATGACTGATGAAGAATTCGGAATGTAGCTTGATTATAAAATACAACTCGCGTTCATAAGCATGCGCGAGCGCAACGCGCAGGCTTCCACCGACTGACATGACGGGCATTGCGCGATGCTGCCAGGTAATTTTTTCGTAAAATACTACTAAGTAAAAAAGTTGAGCCATCATGGGACACCTGGCAGAGTGGTAGAGCCACGCTGAAGCTATAATTGGTTTCAGCATGAATGGTTCAGCTCGCCCGGGGTAGTATCACCCGACCCACAGAAAACCGACGTGAAGTATCAGTGCTTACATTATTGCGCTTCGTTCGGTCAATGAGAGTGCCGGAGGACCACCTCTCCCCTTTCCCTTTCCTACCAACACAAGCTGGCTATGCACTTGCGATTCCTCTGGTGTTACTAGTGTCTATGGATGATAGTGATCACTTAACATCAGGTGAGCCACCTGTTCGTTTGCCTCCTATGACACAAAAAAAAGATGTGAAACATTGAAATTGTTTGAAATGAACGAATCTCAAAATTATGCGGCAAAGGTATACGAGCACAGTGCGGCAAGCGAGATAGCGCATAGTCGGTTGCGCATAGCATCGCGTCGCCATGTCTCACACACTCGCCACGCCAACAATCAGATTTACCCGCACCTATAAATGTTATACATCAAAAAAGGTTTATACAAAATGTCTTTCAATAATATAATCGTTTTAAAAAAATATTACATAACAATAATGATGACAACATCAGAAGTATGAATTTGTAAAAAACAGCAAGGACCCAAATGTATTAGGCATCTATAAAAAAAACTAAGTAATAATTTTACTTGAACTTGAATAAGAAAGTATGTAATACATTGAAACAGCGAAATACTTTAGTATATTTACCTTCGCAATATCACCATTGAATTTCAAGAGAAAGAAAAATCAATCGAATATACAAAAAACCTTCTAATGCTTCCAATTAAAAAAAAATGCATGTGTTAAAATATATATCGTTATCAATTATTATTAATCAATGTTGAATAACAGCATTAATATACTAATGTTCTATTCATTTTTCTATTCATAAGTTATCGATTACATTCATATAGTTCACAAATATACAAAAAATATGTTACTTTAAGACATAACATAATTTCAATTGTAAATAGAACAACCTATTCAATTAAATTGAATGCTTTTCCAAAGTGATTGCACAAAAAACTTCTAAAAACAAAATATTTCCCTAATACGGCAACACTAAAGGCATTGTCGGACTTAAAACAGGACAGGGGATACAACTATCTCATTCTGCATGCCGGAATGTGACCCGTTATCACCTTGAAGGCCGAAGCCTACGGAGTCGGAAGCTGCAATGAAAATAAGAGCTTTAAACGACTAGCTCAACTTGAGTTAGGTACATAATAATCAGTTACATCTGTTAGAACCGTTGTAGTACACGACTGGAAATTATATGCTCCGATACAAGAATTAAACAACACGCAAAAGTTAGAAGTAAATAATGATATATGTTACAAATATTTGAAATATTTACGCGTAAACTATTGTCTTATATTTACATGCGGTAGCCAATAGCAAGCCATCATGCTATGCCATGCCATACTGCATTAACAAATAACAACCTGAAGTAGGTGGTAGGTAGGTTGGTAGGTGGTAGAGCCACGCTGTTACTGGTTTCAGCATGAATTGGTCGGCTCGTCCGGGGCAGTAACACCCTCTCACAGAAAACTGACGTGAAATAACAGTGCTTGCATTGTTGCGTTTTGGTCAGTGATAGCGCCGGAGGACCACCTACCCTCCCATTCCTCCTTACTTTGGTCTCTCCCCCCCACACTTAGGCTAGCAACGCAATTGCGTCTTCCCTGGTGTTGCAAATGTCAATGGAGGGTGGTGATCACTTAACACCAGGTGACCCATCTGTTCGTTTGCTTCCTATGATATAAAAAAACGTAAAAAGCCTAAAAGCCAGATCTACGGAGGGCAAACAATGGTACCCGCCCTGGGTGACTGTTTCAGTGGGCATCAAATTCATAATACAATGTGATTGAAAATAGAAAACTAGCTCCGCAAAGCGCCTAGTAAACGGAAACTAGGTTGGCTCACGGTCGTCTATCAATAAAAAGGCGTTAAACACGCTCACACCACAAGTTCTCCAACTGACTACGTTATTGACCTACCAAGGCCTTAACAGCTTCACCGGACTACTGCACACCACAAGTGGACTTATGCACCAATGCATAAGTAAATTAGTGAACTCAAGATGCCGATTTAAGATCTCCCGTGTCATTAGTTGACGGATTTTTACTGAAATTGTGTGATGTATTTTAAGTAATTCAACTTAACGCTGGAGAGAGGACCCAATATCAACTTTCGGCCTCTGCTTAAAAAAATCGTAAACGCGGGGCTGATTTACACAACACATAGAACAGTCCTCTATTATACATATATACCCTAAGATTCTACCTCAGATAATTGTGATCATAAACTTGTCGCGCGAGATTTTATATTGACAACTGTCTATAAATATCTTCACTATTGGTCAAAGGCATTTCTCTCGTTCTTAACGAACTATAATCCTCTATGCAAATTTATATCATTCATATCCAAAGTATTTCTGCATGCTCTCTTAACAAATTGTCGCCTTCAACTTGAAAACTGATATATTTTTCGGTTCAAGCACACAAGAGACAGTTCATCCTAGATTTCTAGATGTTTCTTTAAAAATCAACCTGGGTTCGACCCACTTTTTCTCAACGACTACTCATCTTATAAAGGTAACATGTATTTATTTGTTTTATAGAAGCTTAATGACCTTTTTAATGAAATTTACAACAATAAAAAGAAGTAAGTATGAAATTTATATATCTTCTTTGTCCATTAATAAAGTCACTACAGAAACTCTGTGCACATAATTTTTAAAACATTGAACTACCTGCACACTTAAATATGTTTAAACAAATATTGAAGGATATAAGTAACTTATGAAATCCTTGAAAATACTGTACAATACATGATTATTGAATAGGAAGTCAACCATATGCTAGAGCAGTTGCGAATGGTAACTGGTTTATATAGGCATTCACAAATCGGCCTCTATCGATAATGTAATCTTATCGGGAGGCATAAGGCCGAAACGCACTACTGCTTTATTCTCATTTAGTGTAGTTTTGCACACAAATGGTAATTCCTCCGTTTCTAAGAGTCATAGCATGATATTAGACAACATTTTTTTCGAAATGACTACGCTATTGACCCAGCAAGGTCTTAACAGCTTTACCGGACTACGAAGGCGAGCGCTTAAGGCACTCAGCCGATTTTATTTTGGCAACCAGCTCAAGGGTGCACGGCACGCCTCGGCTTGGCTGTTGCCTGTTGCATGCAAAATCGCGACCTATCTTAGCTAACCTAGCTAACTATTCATATATGTATGAGTTGTTGAAACGTATATGTGTACCAAGCATACACGCCTCAACAACTCCTCCATATATTTATTATCGGAAAATTGAGAGTTTCTCAGTTCGATAAGGAAAAAAAAAGTAAAACCTTCCACTTTCATGAGTAAGCGTCTAGGCGTGCACGTGTGTGGGGTGATCGTGTAGTGTTGTAGCGGTGATGTATATTTGTGTGTCACCGTATCGCGCAAGCAACGCACTCAAGGGCTTCCTACCGAGGGATCGAACCTAGGCTTGAGCCGCTGCCGTGGGAGGCCTAATCGGGTTATTCAGGATAAACAATGAAAAGGCACATGATTACTCAGCGGATAATATACAACATGACTGTAAAGGCCAAGGAATACAAAAATAAAATTGCACAACACAGTATATACTTCTATCATTATGATGTTGCGCTCAAACAATTTTTTAAAGCCCTGTCAAAAGAATCAGGCTATGCCGTCAAAACCATCATATCTCTCTATTGTGGTCGTGATGATGCATGTTAACATGGACATTGGTTATAAATACATAACTTTATCGCGCTAATAAATTTGAGCCCATCAGGCTATACGGAATCGATATCCCTTGGGTCGAAGAGGTCAAATATCTCGGTGTTACATTAGATAGACATTTAAAGTTCAATTCACATATAGACAGAGTACGAAACAAAGCCGCTATGGTCTTGGGTTGCCTCCATCCGTTGCTTTGTCATAAGAGTAAGATGTCCCTCAGACACAAGCTCACTTTGTATAAGACGTGTATCCGTCCCGTGATGATATATAGCTGCCCCGTTTTTGCGCATATGACCAAAGATAACTTTGATAAGCTGCAGGTTCTCCAAAATCGTGTTTTACGTAAAGTGAACGGTGCCCCGTGGTACATCCGGAGAGTCGATCTCCATAGAGACCTAGAGATCCCTTCTATCTGGGCGTACGTAAAATCACTTACGATTAGTTATTTTGAAAAAGCCGCGAATCATCCCAGTCCATTAGTGGTATCCGCCGCAAACTATGAACCCATAACTAACGCTGCGTGTTATAAAAGACGTCCGCGACACATTTTTACCGACCCTTCTGATTCAATCACGTCAGCGAACGATCAGTACCAGCCTGTCCCTCGAAACTGAGCGTGTTCACGCCCACGCCCGCGTAACCACAGATCACGCCGCCGTGGTCCTGGGGGTTAATTTCACTCCCGCACACCCAATTAGGCCTCCCACGGCAGCGGCTTAAGCCTAGGTTCGATCTCTCGGTAGGGAGCCGTTGAGTGCGTTGCTTGCGCGATACGGTGACACACAAATATACATCACTGCTACAACACTACACGATTCACTCCCACACACATGCATGCCGACACGCTTACACATGAAAGTGGAAGGGTTTAGTTTTTTTCCCTTATCGAACTGAAAAATTCTCAGTTTTCCGATAATAAATATATGGAGGAATTGTTGAGGCGTGTATGCTTCGTACACATATACGTTTGAACAACTCATACATATATGAATAGTTAGCTAGGTTAGCTAAGATAGGTCATGATTTTGTATGCAACAGGCTGTTGCCTGTTGCGACAGGCTGTTGCCAAGCCGAGGTGTGCCGTCCACCCTTGAGCTGGTTGCCAAAATAAAATCGGCTGAGTGCCTTAAGCGCTCGCCTTAGTAGTCCGATGAAGCTGTTAAGACCTTGCTGGGTCAATAGCGTAGTCATTTCGAAAAAAAAAAATACATAACTTTATATATATTTTACTTAACTTTATATATACTTTGTGAACATAACTGGGATTATGGATACCTACTTTAAAAATAATGTAAGCACTGGCTAGTACATTTGTACATCGGAAAATACCAAATAGTTTTAATTTTATAGTAATAGTTAGTGGTTGCTGGTTGCTATGCACCTCTTTATTTATATTGTGTGCCAGTTGCTTGGTTGCTAAGCAACTGTTGTTGTGCTTATATTGTATGGTACCCATATATGCATCTGTGCTGCCAACCTAATAATTTTAGCTAACAAGAGTAGTTTAAACCATAGACAATATGGAGCATTGATTTATCCAGTAAAATAGCTTCTTTTTAAAGGTGAAACTTAATTTGACGCGATAAATGAGAAATTATAATATATTCTTTTCAACTTTTCTGAAGTGAAAATTCAAAAACGCAAAAAATATGTGTGACCAAAGAGAGCAAAAGAAAGGACTAAGCTATAAACCGAAAGACACTTATAAGCGAGATAGAATAAGGTAAAGAGGTATTCGCGTAATTAAACAATAAAGACGGCTAATAACAAAATTTTATTGAATGAAAATATTATTTCTGCTATCGTAATGCAAAATAATATTTTTATTACTTTTCATTTTCAAATGAAATTGTTTATCTGTACTCAGATTCCGGATAGCCTACGTTGAATAAAGTCATCGATGGAATTAAAAAAATCGCCCGAGTACGGACCATGTCTCCTTTGATTATATACATGACGTATATATAATTAAAACGTATTGGAAATGAACTAGTTACGAATGTATATTTTAAACTAATAATAATTAATCTGACCTCTAAATTGCAGAAGTGAAAGAAGCACTATAAGAATAGTAGATTTAGATCGTATTAGAAGATATTTTTTTCGTACAAATGGACTAAACTTAATTTATATTATTTAATGATTAAAACGATATTATTGAAATTGTTACATTTCGTTTAAAAATGAAAGTTTCGAAATATATTTGTAAGTTAATTTTGTTGCTATTAGTCTCGAGCATAGATAAGATACTATATACTGAGCGTCTCGAGTTCAGATTGGCATCACTGAACGAAATGTCAAACTAAATTGACAAATTTATTTTATCCGTTCGTTTGAAAATCGCATGATCACGGGCAATGAGAATTAATTTTTATTATGAGGAAGTAAATTGAATAATACGTTTGACCTCATATGTAATGATTATAAGTGGGTGGTCACCCACGCAACTGGTAAACAAGTAACACAAAACTGAGTCATAGCATCGTTGATCGTATGCGATCGAACTGTATACAATCAACCAAAGGTTGTTATTGATTGTAAAAAAATATTGAAGATCTTAATTTTAAAAGTGCTATACAATTTTAACGAGATTTTTTTGTCAGAAAATGTCTCGTTTTAAACCGCAATGGCAACTTCAAGCACTAGCAGCACAACGACGTGACAATGAACTCAGACGCGCCGAAGAATTGCAGAAAGTTGCTCATTACTTTGAAGATAATACAAACAAATCTAAACACCACGAACAATGGACTACTGAGGGATATTACGAAAGAGCTAACAAAGAAGCCGAGTTATTAAGAGAAAGGAAAATTAGAGCGGCGTATGTATTTTCACAATATTTTTATGCTATAAATGTTTTATAATCGATATTTTTACACGTCGGATTTTATTTATTTGATTTGTTGGCAGAACATAATTAATCAATATGTTTACTAAAAATTATAATAAGGTATAGATGTTAGTCTAGCTACACAGTTATCCTTAAAACTGAAAATTATATTGGTTTGTGTTATAAAGCATGGTGTTTATTACGCTCTTCAGATAAAAAACAACAGCCTGAGTGACCTTTCTGAGTCAAAAATAGCAGAAATTAGAACACAACTTGACAGGTGATCATCACTTCCCTTCAAACTAAGTATAGCATGTATTTATTGCAGTGTTTCTCAATCTTTTTCAGGCCATGCCCTACCTTAACATTTCTAAAATGTTTATATATAATTTTTAACCTTTAAAAATTGTATTGTTCCCTTGAGAAATATAAATAATTAGTTTTAGGAAGAAATCACTATGAAATTGTTATCAAAAGTTAGTAAGTAAATTTCAAAACACATAATGGAAAACTTACTTGACTTGACGACTCTAATTACCCAGTGATATTTTGGTAACGTCAAATGAAATTTTACCTAATAATTATATACAGTATTTTTTTTTTAGAATTTGCCTATTTTGTTAAATTTGTCACTAATATCTAGCATTGCATTTAAATGACCCAAAGCAAAAGGGTTAAAGTCATGTCAAGTCCATTTTTAAATCGCCCCCTGTGGGGCGTGGGCCTCACACTGGGAAACTCTGATTTATTGTAACTCAAATATGATAATGATGAAGAACTGATATATATACATATATTTGATAGACAGACACAGATGACAATTATGCTTATGATACAGAAGTATATTATGTGCAGAGATGGAACTCCTCTTCGCTCAGCAATACTGCTTCATAAAAGTGTGTTGTAAGGCCTGAGAAATGTCATTAAGTTGCTAATATAATAGAAACTCCTATACATTCTACCTCATTAAGATAGTATTACTAAATCAATGTGTGGTCAATTTTGCTTGTAATAATAGGAAAGACTTGCTTTTTAGAATAATATAATAGAAGAGTTATAATATTACCAGCATAATATTATCTATGTTGAAACCTGAAATTTTCTGATAACACACCTAATTTTACTTCTCAAAATTTTCCTTTGAATAATATTTATCTTGGTAATGGTTTACATGTAGTGAAAAAAGGGATAATTCAATACTTTAGAGATTGGTATGATAAAAATATAATTGCTTACTAATTAATTGTGAATGCTCTAATTAGCAATGGGGAATCTGGACAAATTTTCTGTATTGTTCTTTGATAAAGCTAGACAAGCTAGCGGGAATAGTAATAGCCATTTCTAATTATAGATAAATTAGGATGTAACTGTACAGAGATACAATGTGTGTTGCCAAAAGCTGTAATGTATATGTAAAAAAAAAATGTATGTGTTGTTATAGTTTAAAGCTCAGAGAATAATGAGAAACATATAAACCTAATTAGCAAAATTTATACATTTTAGTCAATTGGAGGAGCGTCGCAAGAAGCTAGAACTCATGCTTTTTGAAGAGAACATGCTCTACCAACAGGAGCTGAAAGATCTAGCAGCACAACCAAAGTTTTTCAAGAATGGGTAAATAACTAATGAATCATACACATTTGTTTATAAATATAATGTTATACAGTAGCAGGGTGGACGCTGTCCTGCCCTGAAGATAAAAAAACATTGATAAATTATATACTTAAACCTTCCACGTTAATCTATTTATCTACTGGTGAACACTACTTGAATATCTGTTCAGTAGTTTTTGAGTTTATTATGAAAAAATTGACAGACGCTGTTGGGGACATTGTTTTATACTATATGATGATAACATATATGGGTATATTTGTATATCATTTTGTGTACACATGACATTTGAGTGTCATCTTTATATATAAATTTACACTGTATGTGTGTGTGTCACTGAACTCCTCCTAAATGGCTGGACCGATTTTGATGAAATTTTGTGTGCGTGTTCCACCTTATCCGAGAATGGTTTAGATTCACATTTGGACCCAGTACTTGGCGCTACGGTCGACTGTAAGGATTTTTTAAATATAAATGCAGGACAACATCTGCCCGTACTGCTAGTAGTATATAAATTGTCTTCTTTGTTTTACTAACATTTTCACCAATACTATAAATGAATCGGGTATTTCAGAAACCCTGTAAGTCAATTTTTTTTACCAAATGGGATTTTTGGTTTCTCTAAGATAGCTTTGTAAGTCAAACAAAAATCACAGAAGTAACTTAAATATCAAAGGAACAGCATCGAGTCAAATACCGCATGCATTAAAGAAACTCTTTTAAGTCATAGATTAATTATGATACTGATTTTTTTTAACATTAGACAGTATTCATTTTTCCACTATAATGAAGGACAAGACGGAGTAGTTGACTGTTCTTAAATACATAAGTGACTTTGTATCACATTCTTTTACGCTGAAGAATGCACCTAGGGTTGTTTAATCTAAAACTTGAAACTTATCTTCTTTAAGAAAATATTTTATGATTAAATATATAAATGGTCACTTACAGTACGAGAATACAATGAGGATTAAATCTCTTCTGAAAATTTTGATTTAACTGATTATTCATAGAGAAATGAAATAAAAAAAACTTTTAATTTCATTTATTTCAGAAACCCCTTAAGTCATATTAGTTTTAAGTGATTTTTAGGCCCAAAAAACAGGAAAACAATATTTTATCAAATAAAAACTTACTTAAACTTTCCTAATGTTAATAAATTAAAGTTAGTTCAGAACAATTTTATGTAGCAAAACAGTTTTTTGCTTCTCCTGAAAAATTTGCTTGACTCATGGGGTTTCTGTGATATCCGATTCAAATGTCAAAGTGACTTTTTTTTGTTTTGTTTATACCTTAAATAATCAACCAGACATTATAAAAGCCTGTATAAACATTGTTATAAGTACAGAAAATGGTTTAATAGCTGTTTTATTATGTATTTTTCAGTTCATATTTGAACAAAGTACCGACATTAACACTTCAAGAAATAAACCAGGGCATTATAGAAAAGGAGGAACAACTGAGAAGCCATGAGGCAGAGTTACGATTGCATCATGCATGGCGATTGCGTCAACCTAAATTGCGTGCGACTAATTCTTATATCGCTAATGGAAAACTGAAATCGGCATGGTAAGATGAAGCTTTTAATTGTATATACATAACTGGCTTCTAGATGATTATTTCTTGATTAGATGTTGTTTTACACTTTTTAGGCCATGTACTTCAAAATTCATATGTATTAACCCTAGAACCTCTATAAATCGAAATTACCATAATTCAATAAGAAACCCGTGAAACCAATTCTCCACAATATCTCTTGTTACTTGAAAGATGAGCTCTCAATTAATTGCTTTAATAACACGTAGTGCAGTACATTATAGCAATCTACAATTAGCATTTATGTATATTTAAATTGAAACCTTATTGCATATTTAATTTAACTAGTGGGTGCCTAGTGGTCGACATTCGACCATAGTTAATTGATTTTGTAAAGTTTGAACTTTATTAGAGTCCTTTTGTCAAACGGTATACTTCTATATTCAAATGTTTTCATTATGGCTGCTCAGTTATTTGCGATTTGCCTTGATCTTTAATTATGTAAACATAAAAAAAATGTATGTGTAAATGAAAATTGAAATTAATTATAAATTTGAAAAAAAAAAACACGTGTAAAGCTCTCAAGTTTTAAGCGAACATAACTTTACGAAAATAAAGAAATTTATCGCAACCCATGACATAATTTTCAATTAATTTTACAGACACCATGGGTGGGTGGTATTCCTGGGTGATATTGAATTAAATGTAGTCTGTTCATTATGAAAAATAGAGATTTTTTTTTTTTTCAAAATGTCTACGCTATTAACCCAACAAGGTCTTAACAGCTTCACCCGACTACGAAAAATAGTGATATGTCCAGTATCATCGTTTGGAAAAGTAATGGATCCACAATACAATCAAATGGTGAATCCAAAACAAAGATGTTTTTAATACTACCATTAGCTTTTGAAAATAAATTCTTTTTTGTTGCTACATGAGGTTGAATTGCAACGTTGTAACTCTTGTAACTCCCACGGAGATTTAAGTCATGGATTACTTTTATGAAAAAAATTCTTTTTTGGCTCATTTTTTTATTAAATCATCATTTGAAGTGAGTTCACCATAAAAAATAATAAATATTACAATAATAGTTATATATTATAATATTATTGTTGAATGTAGGATGAAAAATAATAATTGGAATGTAAGAGTTAAAAAATAGATACAGTCGAGCATAGATAGCAACCTCCTTCATAATGAATGTCTTTTTTATTTACATGTGTGTATACATTATGTAAAATTCGAGTAGTAGTGTGAGTAGTGCATATTTTAATTAATTTAATGTACTTGTAATGCATTTTATATAAAATAAACAGCTTTCTGCACTTCTCTGCCATATAAACTTTAACTATGCCAAATTTCAAGTTCACCCGTCGACGGGAAATAGGTTAAAAAGGGGTACAATTTTTTTGCTTCACGTATTAATATATAGATATATATATATTTTTTTTTTATATCATAAGAGGCAAATGAACAGGTGATTCACCTGATGTTAAGTGATCACCACCATCCATAGACACTTGCAACACCTGGGGATTTGCAAGTGCGTTGCCAGCCTGTGTTGAGGGATGGGGGGGAGGAATGGAAGAGGAGAGACGGGCCTCTGGCGTTCTTATTGATCGAACGAAATGCAACAATGTGACTTTACTTCGGTTTTCTTTGAAAGGGTGGTACTATCCTGGACGAGCCGACCCATTCATACTAAAGCCGGTAATAGTTTCAGAGTGTCTCTACCACATACAAAATAATGTATAATATAATAGATATATGTTAAATGTATTTATACCTAATTTTATGTTCTGAACATCTATATTCATAGCTGTCAAAAAGATGACTAAGTCTATAGACTATTATTTAAGAAGTATCAGGAAATTATGAAGTCATATTTTATTGACAGTGTTATAAAAAAATGTAAACATATGTCTTGGAGATTACTTTTCATAGAACTTATTTCATCATGTTTACAGGTTAGAACAGATAGTTGAGAAAGAAGTTCAGAAAAAGAAAGAAGAAGAAGAGACGCGTAAAACCTTACAGGAACGAGATGAAGCTTTACGCAGACAGATACAGATGGAAGAAGATAAATTGAGAGAGAAAGAGCAGCAAATGAAGGTAAATAATAAACTTTGTGGTTTTGTACTGTTGCAATTATGGACAACCTTCCTGATTCTATTATATGATTATGAGATAATATACATACTGATATAATCAAAATCAAAGTACTCTTTATTCAATTTAGGCTCTGAAAAGGCACTTATGAACGTCAAAACTACTACTGGTTTGGAATACAATCCACATTGAGAAAAATCGGCAATAAACTCGATCTGGTTTATCTTTTCATACTATTTTTTTTTTTTTAATATAATTTCAACATAGAAAACATATGAGGTTACATTGGTTTTTGGTGGATGCACAGAGAGAAGCTTCACTTCTAGACGTCCACCATCATTCAAATATTGATCCACCCTGTAATAGCCTTTACGGAGTTTTTGGCGGGATTTTAGTTTGCCATGTAGTGGATTTTATATTTTATTCCTAATCTTGTGTTATTTGACTCTATATTGTGTAAATTTGGTGGTGTTTTACGTAATATAGTTAGTTTATTGTGCATAAGTGAAGTGAATGCAAAATAAAACCATGGAGCATGAAATTATGAAAAACTCCCTGGAAGGTTTCTAGCAAGGGATCCACTATCTTGTTAGAATATTGATTCACACGATGCTTAATATTGAAATGATCGCACGACGCTTGGGATATTATTGACTACATGACAATGACAGTAATAATCGGAAAGATTGATTGCCAAAAACAAAGTAAAAAAAGCCTTTATGAATTAAGACTCCTTCGACATAACACTTGAACTTATGATTTGGTAAGTCGGTAATGTGTTTTGGGACTTTGTTATAAAATCTAACACTATTTATTACCTAAAAAACCAGTGTATCATATTACCAGTTTGTTTTTATTTTCTAGTATTTACATTATGTCGGTCTTTTACTAAATCTAGATTATATAAATTCTTGCGAACGTATATCAAATTCTCAAGAATATATTGGGAGGGCGGAGTTAAAATATCGAATTCCTGAAATTTATTTAGTTTTTAATGATATTGAAATCCGTGTATTTTGCGAACAATCATTTACTTTATTTGTACTAGTATGAGGGCTACTTTGGAGTGAAGTGTGTTTCGATAAAGCATCGTCTGTTTTATTGCCAGTTTTACATTATTATTGTAGTTGCGATTCATACAAAGGGTTGATTATTGTAACAGTCGGGTCGCGGGAGAGCTACTTTGGAGAGCAATAAAAACACGGGTTAACTGATCGACTGTTCAGAGTAAACTGAAACTAAAATTTATTAAACGCTTGAACATACCGCCCACCAAGGACTACCTAAGTCATTTACAAAAACACAATTTTTCTAAAACATCTTCGTAAAACATAATAAACTTTATAAAGAAACTGAATGGTGACAATCCTTTCTTACCAAACAATAATTTTAAGTAATTGTTACAAACAAGTTACAAGGAAACTAATTTATGTAAACAATCTGCTTA